>VXAX01001319.1:80963-116648 GCA_013399835.1 Leptocoma aspasia | reverse complement strand
AGTTCTCCTCTTCGCTCTGCCCTGAGGCACCTTGACCCAAGCCACTGCCGCAGTGTGCTGGGCAAGGCCACACATGTCCTCGCTCTACTGCTCCCTGCTGGAGTGGAGCTAGTCTGGGTGGAAGCAGGCAGGGAGCGACCAGGAGCGGAAGCGACAGTAATTCTTTTTGATTATAGTGTGTTTTTTTGGAATTGAAGCAGTTTCTTAGCAAGTTGAGACAAGTTGAGAATTTCATTTTTATTCTGTTCATTTGGGGGACTGCATAGCTTCTACTGCGTTACAGAAATTAATAGAGAAAAGTTCTATTAAAAAACCATAAACCAAAACCAAACCAAAACAAGGAAACAAATAAAAAAACCCAACCAACCAAACAAAAAACCCCCAAAAACTAAAAAACAAACAAAAAACCCCCACCAAAACTAAAACCAAAACAAAACCAAAAAACCACAAAACCCACATGTGAAACCCAGGGCCAGGAATTCACTGCAGAGCAGATTTCTGGAAGCTGCAAGGAGACATAGGTTGCCTCATTTTTACCATCTTTTCCTAAATGTTTGTTCCTAGCTACTGTCAAGTGCAGGTTTTCTAGGTCAGATTTTTAAGGTAAACATTTCTGATTCGGTTTTAAGTGTCTGCAACAAGATAAGAATGAACTGAAAAAAAATTCACAATTAATGCACTGCCCTGGGTGTCTGCAGGACTGTTCTTCACACATGTTCTCGTCCCGCTTTTCTCTGAGCACAGCTACATCCACTCAATAACTTCTTTTCCTTCTTAAATCTGTTATTACAGAGGTGTAATACCAGGTGTGATCTAGACACCACCACTGATGGGTTTGGGCTTGGCCAGGGCAGGGTCTATCTTGGATCCAGCTGGCACTGGATCTCTTGCACATGGAGGAAGCTTCTGGCAGCTTCTCACAGAAGCTACGCATGTACCCCTCTTGCTACCAAAATCTGGCCACACAAACCCAAACCACAGATATGATCTTGATGAAGACCTGACTAAGCCTCTAGATATACTTTATTGCTTCAATATATCAAATATAGGAGCAATAAGGACTCAGTTTATAATGCTATATTTAAATGGGATGTGAGTATTTGGTTTTCAGGACAAATCTATGGCATTTGATGGATTTTTCAGTAATGTTTCTAGACAAATACATGTGGAAGGTATCCATATTTAAGGAGAATTCATGCTAAAGGAGACAGATAAAACCAAGTTAATTCATTAGGAATTAAAACAAATATTTGCAGATATATTTGAACAATTTTGTAAATTTGGGCTCTAATAGTAAGAAATAAAAAATATTTTCATAAGCTTATTTTTTTCCAGTCTATGTCATATGAAAATATTCTTCACACTTTTCCCTCCACATCAGCTTTTTCACCTATTTCAAACCTCATTTCAGTATGTCTTTTCATTACTACTTAAACCTATTAATTCCTCTTTTCCTCTGGGATATGCAATTTTTACTCTGTAAACTATTTTGAGAAAGACATTTTATGAAGTACCGTGGAAAAGAACTAACATTGTTACCAGTAGGCAGCCACTTCTTAGGCTGAACTTGTAATTAAGTTATTCTTGGTTCGTGCAGGGGAATACTAACCATGTATTCTGGGGTTACCAGGGTTAATTGTCTATCTAGACTATAGGGACTGCATTTCTTTAACTAGCAGACCACTAAAGGAGTAAGTGAAGCTCTCTGGAACATGATTGTAATTTTATATAAAACAGCTATATTTGAAGGGTCTTCTTGGAGGTTCACAGGTAGGTGGAGGAAGATTTGGGCAGAAGGAATGAGGTACACAGCAGAATGGTTAAAGTGAGATAAAGAAAAACGACATCTGGAGCAAAGAATAGTTCAATCTGATGAAGGGTGATGCAGTGCTGGAGTCCAGTGGCACCTCTGTCACCCCCACGGCACCATGCCGAGAGTGGGACACACCCCAGAAGCAGGGCGATCTTGGCACTTGATCTACGGCACTTGGGTATGACGAGCACAACATGTGCAAGCAAAGATGAGGAGGAGACTCTTGGTCGGGATTCCAGGGAGAGGTTTATTTTGCAGAGGGGAGCCAAGAAAAAGAGCCAAGAAACAGGCGTGCAGCAACTTCTATAGGAGGGAGGGTACAAAGCTTTAACCAGTGGGGGATAACCAGGGGAGGAGTGAAAGGTGGAGTTTCACAATATACCAGCCAATGAGGGAAGATGAGGGGAGGAGAAAGGGTTGAATGCTCCAATGGGGCAGGGAGAATTACAAAACTGACATGGAAGGTTTGGGAAGAATGGACAGGGTTACAATGACGGGCATGGAAAGAGCTGGAACAAAGGGTGGGGATTACCCTAAAGGGTAGTCTCAAAGGAGGGTACCACTTAGGGATAAACCAAACGTATGGGGGAACAAACCACTGAAAAACACCACAACAAAAGGGATTAAGTCACTGCATTTTGTTTGTGTGTTTCAGTCTCGCTGTCTCTGGATTTTGTAGGTGTTCCTATACAAGTTAGCATGGTGCCATGGTTGTTAAATTACATTACAGACTCTGGAACCGGGAAATAGCTCACAGTCCTCCAGTGCAATCTTTTCCTGATGCAGAAGTGGCCAAAGTATACTTAGGTAAGACATTTTTAAGTCAGCAGCAGAAGCTGTTTCTGCCAGTGCAGGAATGGCCACATAAGGCAGTGTACTGTACGTGGCTAAGGTAGCTGGGATACTTTCTGTGTTTGGTGTAAGATTATATATAATGAAGCATCATCAGTGTCCAGGGGGAGTCATGCAGGGCTGTGGAATGAGGTGTAAGAGCTGAGGAGTTTTGCCCCATCCAGCTGAAGATGTTGTTTCAGGGACTCGCAATGGAAACTGACTCCACCAAGCAGAGACAGCTAAACAACCTGAGTCCTCATGCAAGCTTTACCCTGTGCATAGATCCCAATAAACTGATTTGTGTCTCTTCTTTTTTTTTCCAACAGCTCATCTGTACATTAATATCTGTGCAACGTGGACATCAAAGTAGGTGAATGCTTATGTCAGCACTGCACCCTGCTGAAGCACAGCCCATGTTGCTAGATGGTAAAAAGTTGACCCGAATTTAAACCAAGGTTTCCTTCCTTCCTGTAACCCTTTAGCAAGCTGTCAGCACACATTGCTGGAGGTAGAGCACTACCACCGCTACTGTGATTACATTGTGCTAATTGGCTTCAAGCAGTTTAAATGAATCAAATCAGAGTTTAAAGTAAACTCTTGGCTCCTAGGGAGCTGGTAATGTGTACAGACAGGGTGTTACCGAGCTGATCCTGGCTTTTCCCTAAAGCCTAGACAATAACTATGTAAGATTTCACCTAAGTCTGTGTGTTTTCATCTTTCAGACTAGCCCAGTGTCATATTGAATGAGATCATATCCAACAGCAATCCCAGTGCTCGCTTTGACAGGTTCTTGGGAAAGGTGCTGTGGCCTCAGCCTAAGAATATCCCATCCTGCCTCTCCTTCTGGACCAGCTGTGTTCCAGCTGTGAAGAACGGGTGGCAAGCTGGGCTGGGTGTCAGACACTATTAAAGCTGAAGTGCTGCTGCTGTGTTTGTTTCATGCCCTGTGGAACTTTACCTCACTTACTTCAAGAGTAAAACTGAGCACATTAAATGATTTAGCAGCATGGTGGCCAGCTCAGTAACCTGACAGAAACATGTTTTCTGAGCAATCAAAGCATAATGCAGTGAATAAGCCCTTTTATAGTAATAAAATTCAATAACTGGCCAGAGTGGTTTTCCTATTAGATACTGAATAAAGCCTTCGGCACAGCACTTTTTTTCTGTGTATCCCTTTTGAGTTTTTCACACATCTACTGACCACTGTAGTATAGGTTTATACAATTGTCACCTGATGCTTTTGCTCATGGATTTTTGGATTGAACTACATCTCAGACATTGAATAGCTACTGATTTTCAAGGGATGTGGTAGTGGAGGAGGTAAAAATTCTACAAAAATAATTATGTGCTAGAATTGGTCAACCAGTAGGGATATTCCTTGACACTTGCTTTGGATGATTTCTGTATCACATCTAAGCACCAGATGAGGAAGACTTACTATAGGTGAATTAAATTCTTGTTGTATTCAAAACATTCTTTGCTTAATGTGGAAGAGTTTAGGGAACACATATTGCAGCTCTTTAAGACATTCTGTGGCATCACTGGTAAAGCACTTTGACGACAACAACAACCAAAAAAAGTTTTAGAAGCAATCACTTCAAGTAACTAATTGGTTCAGAAACCTAAGCACTGGAGCAAGAATTCTGTTGACTTTCAGACAGATTTTTGTCCCTAGTTGGTAAAAATCCAGGTGAAACTATTACTTCTGAAGATAGACCCGTGTTGCTCTGTGATAGTAGATTTTGTCCAGCTGTAACCCAGAGGTGTTTTGCCTCTAGTAGTGGAGATACCACTCACACACCTCATTGGCAGGATAGCACTCTGCATCTCTACCATGCCTAAGACAGAGAGATCAGCCCTAGCATCAGCATCCAAAAGCTTTTGGCACCTTACTTATTTCAGGCATGAGAAGAGAGAACACAAACCAGCACAAGTTACACAGGGCAGAAACAAGGCTGTGGTTTAATTAATGCACATTTCAGTCTATGAAGTGTGGTTTTATTTAAAAGCATGTTTTGAATAAACAGTGAGATTTTAAAGCTGCTCAGAAGATCTGAAACCACTGATACTCAGAGATGAATGGGCTCCTTGCATGTGTATCTTTAAGTTGGCTTTGAAATCCTTAAATATAGTTTACAGAATCTTTCAAACTGTTTGAAAATATTTCAGTGACTCAAAATATTACTTAACTCACAGTTGAAATCTTATTATCTTGAAACCTATGGTGAACTAGTGACATAAGAAATACGCCCATCTAATAATAATAATTTCACTTATGACTGAAATGCAGCTTTCTCTTCAAGATACAGAAACACAGAAAAGTAACCCAGTATTCAGGCTAAATTTCAGTAATCCAAATATGGTCAGCTCCTGTAGAGGTGATACAGCATTTTCTAATATATTTCTATACATCATGCACTTGTCTTTACTTACTTTTTATTCACTATTACAGGAACGATTAAAACTACTAATCTTAGTAGATGGACTAAAAGAAATGTCATAACTAATTGATAAAAATATTAACACTTCCATTAAGCAAAATGTAATCATCTGAAATGGAAAGCTAACATGTTACTCAGGCTAATGGCCCCTAGAATCTACATGAATAACTAATCACTGTCTTGCAATTCAGCAGATATGCTCTTTTCCTTACCCTGTTGATTCTAATCTGAATAAATTTTTCTTAATGTTTATTTAATACTATCCCCAGTAAAATGCAATACAGCACTTTTTTGTATTCCCTAACCAATTAAGCGTAATAATTGAATCCCTCTGCTGCCCTTCTTAAGTTGTTAATATAAATTCATAATTATCTGACTCCCATCCTATTTACTGAGGTTTGGATCAGGCTATATCTGGTCTTTTCTACTCTGGAATAGATCACTATTTTCTTATATAATAGAATAGCATTTTGTATGTTACATTTCTTCTCTGGACATGACCTTTAGGGAATTCATAGACTTCTGTAGCTGTTGTGTGAGACCCCTTATCCTTTTAAAAGTACATAATAAATGCCTGTCAGACATTGCTGCAACATGGTAACATATTGCCTCTACATTGAGATCAATCAAATCCCAGGCCCTGAGATTCAATACATCTTCTCTAAAAGATGTGAAATCTGCTGAATAAATTAAGGAGGAAGTCTAAAGTCCTTGTGGACATAAGTTAAGAAAACCAGTTTATACACAATGAGGATGAAAATTCTTCATGCATGTGTAGATAATGAGCTATGTGGTCAGTTAATAACTATGCACAGTTCCCAAAACAGAGGCAGAGCTCTGAAGGCCACACTTAACTTTGTTAATTATAATGTATTCCTTTCCATTGCTGTAATTATGACTTCGCTGTGGCATTTCCACCTATCAGTGCAGAAATCTCCTGTGGGTTCCTGCTGCTCCAAGGCACTATTACTCGGTCCTGCATGGTTATTTGTACCAGCATATATTTTGTGTAAAATACAGCTATGTCAGATCTGTCCGGATTTTCTACTGGAATAAATGGCTTCTCCAGGTGAGGAAGAATTCGTCCATGGCTCTTTCTGGTCTGGCTATTGAATTATCATTACTTTTTTTAACACTCTTCCAAGTGACAACTCTCCATTGCTAAATGGAGATATATAATGCCTTAAGTTGATGTACCTTGAGAGAATTACTTGCTGTAGGGTTGGATCTAGCCATTTCCCTTATCTTGAACTTTCTTTCCTCTGTTTCTCTTTTATTTGATCTCATCTGTTTCCAAAGACAGGCAAAAAACCTTATCAGTAATTTACTGAGGAAGAAGGAATCAGAGAATAAGTGTAAGGTTAGCTAGAAAGAATCAGTTTATTCTGCACAATAGTATATCCAGTTTGGGTGCAAATTGTATGGCACTTGAAGTGAATCACTGAAATAGGTAGATAAAGCCCCTGATTTTAACCCCAATCTAGCAGTGCTTTTCCATATAATACTGACACATGACCATGGCTTAAATTACTCAGTCCAAAGTAAGGCAACGTGATCTCTGTGAGTATAAAATCCAAATTACCCTTTCACTGGGCAATATCAAACTTTTTTCAGAAAATCCCAGCTGAACTGTGATCATATGACACTGCTGTGAGGACAGAGGGAGTGCACTGTGGTGGTGACTGGACACCAGTGATGTTCCCCCTGACCCCTGTGAGCTGCACACAGTATCAGACAGGATGTAAATTCAGATCCAAGCATAGATATGCATTAGGAAGTATTAACAAAATAAATGATTATTCAGTATCACTAAGGGCAGCAGCATATGGGCCCTTTCGTTTTGCTTTTTTGTAGGAGTTATTTTTTGGGTTGTTTGAGCTGTTTCTGAGGGTTTTGTTGTTGTTGTTGTTCATTAGTTTTTATTTTTTCATTTCTTAGAATGAAGAATTTTACTTTAAGAGCTGGAAGCAAAATTTCACTGCTGATATTCTTAGACAACATTAGATGTAGAGGATAAATCTTGGTACAAATCTGCCACCCTAATTTATAAGGCTGGTGGTCTATTTTTTAAAAGTCTGTTGAATAATTTCATAGTTCACTGTCATGGGAAAAAACTTCATTACTGTACATGAATCTATTACATTAGATCACCAGAGCATGACATATTCAGGGAAGGGCCTTTATCTAAAATTTGCAATTAAACTCTGTGTTCTGAGTGGCTGCTGACCTCCACTGTTGAAGAATATTCATGGATGAACAGATTTCAAAGCCAAGCGGGTCTCTTTCTGTAACCTAGCTCAAGTGATTCAGTAACTTGGGGCTGGGAGCATCATCTGGTAAATGTTGCATCCTGGCCACAGCTCTTGCAAGAATGAGAGAATCTCTTTCTGAAAATATCTAGAAGTTCTTATATCAAGATTTAAGATAGTGAATTCATGGGGGTTTTTTTCAAATTAATGATACTATTATTTCATTACTGTATTTAAAATACATGCTTTTGCAGTTTATTGGTTGTTCTGAACCTCACTGCCACAGGGATTGTCAAAATCTCCCACATGAATAATTAACAAATTTCTCTCTGTGAAGCATTTATATAAACCATATATTAATTTAGAGAGATAGAACAGAAAGACCTACTTAATGATGATCTCTGCAGACCATGCTCTATTTCCCAGTTTGCGCACAGAACAACTACACTGTCTAATTAAGCCATCTAATCTGGATATTTAATCAATAAAGGTAAAGGCCATGATACTAAATTTTGGTTTTTTTCTTTTTTTTTATTTCTGAGTCTGTTTCATTTCTTGGTCTTATATTAGAAACTCTGTGTGTGCTTGTTTGCACACATAATGAACCAACAGAGAGGAAAATGAATTTTTATGTATATGTGGATAGAGAGATGGATAACATGCATAATTGCTTTGAGCAGAGGGTAAGACCAGATGAACCCCAGTGGTCCCTTCCACCCTAAATCATTCTGTTGTTCTATGATTCAATCCATTGATCATTAACAAAAATTAAGTGCTTCCCATTCAAGCATGAATGGATATTTATTACAGCTCTATCAGGTATTTCAGTATTACTTCCTTTCAGATGTTCCTACATCTATAAATCATGTAATCAGAGAATACTAGACTGTTTTGGTTGGGAAGGGACCTTAAAGATCATGTAATTCCAGGTCCCCTGCCATGAACAAATATGTCATGCACAAGATGACATTGCTCCAAGCACTGTCCAGCCTGGGCTTGAACACTTGCAGGGCTGGAGAATCTTCAGCCTTTTTGGGAAAGCTGTTCCTTTCCTTCATCACCCTTTCAGTAAAGGATCTTTTCTTACAGCCAATCTCAACCTGCCCTTTCCAGTTTAAAATCACTACCCCTTGTCTTGTCACCATCCTCCTGTATAAAATGTTCCTATCTATCCTTTTTACAAGCCCTCTTCAGCCACTGAAAGGGTCTCTAAATTCTACCTCAAGCCCTCTATTCTCCAGGCTGAACACACCCAGCTTCATAGGTGAGGTGCTCCAGCCCTTGGAGCATCTTCATGGCCTCTTCTGGACCTGCTCTAGGAGGTCCATTTATTTCTTGTGTTGAGGACCACGGAGCCGGACACATCACTTCAGGTCAGGTTTCACCTGACCAGGGCAGAATCTCCCACTCACAGCCCCAAGTCCCTCTGGGCAGGGCTGCTCTCCATGAGTTCTCCCAGTCTTGATATCTGGGATTGCTTCAACATGATTGCAGCACCTTGCTTGGACTTGTTGAGCTTCATTAAGTTCTTGTGAACCCATATTGCAAGTTTGCCCAGGTCTCTCTGGGTGGCATCCCTTCTTTTGGTTGTGTTAGCTGCACATCATTCAACACAGCAAGACAGAGAAAGGCAAAACTGAACTAAGTTCTGCTCATTTTCTCAAAGCCTTCTTAACAACAGTCACATCTATCCACTTTCAATGCTTCTTTGGAAGTCACGACATAAAAATGTAATTGAGATTTGCTGCCTATTGTTAGGGCATGATGTTGGCAGTTCATTTAGACAATCATAGAAAGAGGAGTGGATTCTTTAATTTTGATTTTTTTTACTTCATGAATAATGTTGATCTTTCAGAAAAAAAACTAAGTTAATTTTCTGTGGAAGTACAGCTTTTTATTTCCAAACTCTATTGCCAGAAGCAGATGAAAACAAGTATTTCATATGCATTGGTTGGTCCTATACAAAGTTAATGTTTTTTCAGGTTCTAAGTGTTTGGATGGATATGGCATAGCACATTACCAGTAGCACAGCTATCTCTGCTGCATGATTTTTTTTCCTCACTACAGAAACCAAAATCAATTGCCCCTGGCTCTACAAAAAAAATCTGATCTTTTGAAGGCAGAAAAGGTGTTGTGTCCTACTTCTGAAAGACTGGGATGTTGCCAAGCCAGAAACTGTTTCATAAGAGTGTTTTCCTTATAAGATTAATGACAAACAGTAAAAACATTACTTCAAACAGGGAAAATGCATATTTCTATTAACAGTAAGCATTGATATGGGAGTGAAAACATAAGGGAATTGCTAAGAAGATTCTCCAGTTCTCTGCTAAGAGCCTCAGTAGAAAGATATTTTACATAGCACTCATGTGAATGTTTTATACTGCTTGTCCATGGTTTATTCTTCAGCCTCTATAGTTCAAAACTAATTTTATGATTTACCATAGCATACAAAATATAGTTACAATACTAAAGTAAATAAAATTTCAGATTATTAATTTCAGGTTTTTTTTTTTAAAAAAAAAAAAAGCTCCACAAATAAAATGAACAGAAAAAAAATAGAAAAAGCTTTCATGGGTCATTTATTTTAGGAAATTATTGAATGAATTAGAATTGAAATAAAGACTGTGAGATTTACTCTGGTATAATAGCATGAAATTAAGACCAAGTTTTACCTGTGCTGTTACTAATAGACAATGTATTCAATTACATACTAAATCTGATTCACTTGTCTGGGCAATTAAAATGCAAATGTTCAGGTCATAATATTAGAAGCCTCCCATTTTGGATGTGGCATTATGTGGTTTTCTTGCTGCTGTTGTTAACAATAAATTCATATGGGAAGGTAACATAACTTTAACTACAAACATGTGCCGTCCTGAAACAAGGTTTCTTGTATCCTATATGCAAGTCTAAACTGCTGCACTGAAGAACACAATTTTTTTTGGTGGAAGTCTTTTGTTTCTCCAAACACCACAATTTAAACTATGCCACTGCCCTCTTTGCCGAACCTTGTGGTCAAATTATTCCAAGTAATATGCTTTCTTTGATCTTCTTTTTGTTTTATTTACCTCAGTCTTGAAAATCAGGTTTTCAAGATGTTCTTTGCTTAATGAAGTGTGAACATTAAACACTTAGTGGAATTGTAAACATGCTGACAGGCCGAGACAAACTCATCACAATGCAAAATAAAATGTATTTCATAGAAATAAAAAGCAAAAGATACTTTATGTCTGATCCATTTTAAGTATTGAAAGTATTCATCATCTATAGTATTCAAAGAATATTTGATTACTGACTAGAACATACCACTATCTGACATCATAAGAACAATGTCAGGAAACCCAGAGGACTGGCCAGTTTCCACAACTACTGTCCATCCATGCTGGTTCCAGCCCCCAGGTCAGATGAAATCTGTGCAGCAGAACTGTGAACATCATTTGCATAAAAGGCAGCCTGAGATACATGTTCTTTATTGTCACAGACAGCATTGATAAAGGTAGGTTTTATTACTTCAAAACTGTTACAGGAAGAACAATCTTTTATGCTGTCTAGAGAGCTTAGGAATTCCCAGCGTTGTCCTTAAGGGAGGCTAGAGGTATATTTTATTGTTACTAAAGAACATACAGAAGTCTTGAAACTGCCAGTTTATTGTGGCCCAAGAAGTCTAAAATTGGAAAATAAAGAAAGCTAGTTTTTTGTAGCTGCCAACTTTGAGTTTATTGCCCTCTGAAAGTGAGGGGCTGAGTGTACATCAGTTTGTCTCCTGCCCTTGAAGAAAGGGAATCACTCTGTTGGTTTTCATTAGGTTTGGTGCAGCTTTTTCTTGGGGGGGGGGTGTTTGCTTTTAGCTTGTTTGTTGTTGTTGTTGTTGTTTTTTTATCTAGACCTACTTATGGACTATCACAACTGCAACTTACAACCACCTCTTGGGAGAGATAATAAAAGAATACAGTTATGTTTTATTATTGCTGCGTGATGTAGGAGGCATCCTGGTTTCACCCAAGTGCTTGAGTTTTTCAGACTCTAGAAATGAAGCTATTCTTTGTCACTCTACTGCTTTAGACAGAAGCAGTGTGGTAAATGCAGACAACCAAGCTGAAGAATCAGTGATCACTAGATGCAGAAACTGGGGTGAAAGAAGCTATTGACTTGAAAAAGGAAGGAGGATGGGGTAGGTTGGCATGGACAACAGGTTGGTTCTGATCATTTTCAGGTTCAGGTCATACACCACACAAGAGCAGGCAGTCTTGCTGAGGTTGAATTGACAATATTTTGGCAAAAAAGTGTCTTTTCAGAAATGTCACCATCTCTCTCAAGTCCAGTGTCTCTTACAGCTGGTCAAAGGGAACTGGCCACTTCTTGCTGCCAGCCACCAACACACTAGGGATTGTTAGTGAGCATTCAGAAGGAATGCTTATGTTTGGATGAGCCCTCTCTTCCTTTTGGAGTCTGACCCATGTGCCACCCTTAATATCTAGAAGCTCTTGAAATCCTGGTGTTTCATCTTGTGCAACTTCCCCTAACCACATTGTCACATTAGTCTAAAAGAGCAGCATCCCAATTCTTTACAAAGGAAAGGCAGAGATACTAATTAGTCCCCTTCTGGCTCAGATTTCTTCAGTTGGATAAAAAATTACTCCCAGGATTATTGATTAGGCAAAAAAGCCATTTCCAAATTGGACAATGAAACTGCATCTGTACAAGTAATTGCATGTATCCCTGATCAAACCCTGGTTATGATGACGATTGATGTGGGAGGACCTGCACCTAGATCACAGATTTCTCCCAGGGTCAGCCAGGTGATGACAGTCAGACTGCCTGTTGGATGTGGCTCTGGTGCTCTGCGGGTGTTCTTCTGTGCCCAAAAATAGTTTGGGAAAGTGCCTGTTGGCACAGATTAAAAATGTGTTAGAGACCGTCCTAAAAATTTAGTGTAGAGACAAGTGAATTGCCTGGGAACATTCTTTGACACGTTCAATTAATTACTCTAGACAACAGCCTCAGACACAAAAGTCCAGGGCATGTCAAGGTACACGCCCTCACTCAACAAAGGTGCACTCACCTTCATGAAGCTGCAGATCTCCTTGATACCTCCAATATGGCAAGGACTTGCCATCTGCTGCACAGAAAGAAGCCTGGCTCAGCAATGGATTGTTGGTTTGTGTTCTTGTGGTTTTTTAATGCATCAAAATGTGACTCTTAAGAGATATGATCTCTCTTCTGTACATGTCCCAACCCCACAGCTCAAAAATGTCTTTGTACTATGATAAGGGAAATCAGCTCTGTAATTGAATCAACAGTATTATTAAATAAGGAAGGGTTCCTGGACTCAACCGTAGAAATACACCAGGATTTGGGTTTTTTTGGAGAGGAAGCTCTGAAGTTTTCCAATATGTTTGCTGTGTAGAAAATTGAGTAGCCGAGAAAGAAGAGCTTTTTTACCCTGTAAAACCCAACCATTTTGTAGGTTGTTCTTCCACCTGTTGGTTTCTCTGGTTCTAGATCCCTACTGATGGCAAAAGACAAAGTGCTTTTTGTGCAACACACCAACATAATTACAGTTAGCTGGGTGTCAAACCCATCATTTACCCTGGCCTCTAAGTCCTAAAATGGGAACTCTGTATTTTCTTGCCACCCTATAGGTCCCTTGATGAGATGTATGGGAGGATTATGTGGTGGACTCGAAAGTTTATTTTTAAGTTGATATGTGGATTTGTTTCCCAAGACAGTGAATTTGCATAGCTGTATGGGAAAGGGGAAAGAGGGGAAGGGAAAGGTGTAGAGGGAAGAGAGGGAGTGAAAGAGAGAATGTATGTACAAGCAAATCTCTTCTTGAGGGACAAAAGCAGATCATAGAATCCTAGAATGGTTTAGGTTGGAAGGGGCTTTAAAGACCATGAATTTCCTACCCCCTGCCATGGGCAGAGAGACCTTCCACTACACCGGGTTGATTAGAGCTCCATCCACACTTTTTATCCAACATGTCCAGGGATGGGTCACCCAGAGTTTCTGTGGGTGACTCTTGCAGAAATACCTGACTATCATATAAAGACAGGGCCTTGATTTAAATATAACTTTTAAATTTAATCACGAATGACAAGATTTTTTTTTCTCAACCAGCATGAATTACAGTTTCTTTGTAAATGTTACTGAAGAAGCACGGCACTAGTCTGTCTTTCATTTATATTGCTTTTATTAGAAGACTATTCAATATTCTGAAAAAAAAACATGCTTGTAGAGCTATAAGAATATAATAAGCCTTAATAGCAGCAAGGTAGGAGAATATAATTTTCAGTTTATGATCATAAATGCCTCAAAGCTCTTAACAAATATCCAGTAATTTAGCTTCAAAACAGACCTGGGAAATAGTTAAGTATTTTTATCTACATGCATATCACAGGAGATTGCAAGAAGAGAGAAGCTAAATCAGAAACTGAAACTGTAGCTGATCCAGGAATATAACCTCTGAAGTCATCTCTATTCTTCTTTGGGAGGTTAATACCGAATTGACACTAAGCTGAGTATCTTTTGCCCCTGAGAACTGAAAGAGGAAATTCTATCTGCTTTATTTAGATGCCACATCACTAGCTCTATGAGTTTCTGGCCTTAAGAGGGCTATCCAGTCCACTAACACAACTATCAAAGCTCCATACATAAATTTAACTGAGCACAGCATTAACCTCTGAAGACTTGTCCAGCTTATCTGCCTCCCTCTTTCTGTCAAATTGCTCAGGGCAGTGACTCTTCATCTAAGTAGAAAAGTAAAGCTTCAAAGTCTGGCCTTAACTTCCTGCCATCTTGCAAGCTTGGAAATTCATGTTTTAAAAATAGCTGCAAAAACTTGCCATTTTGTCTGGCAGCAACCACAATGCTTGGTGTTGGAGAACACAATAACCATAATGCAGAATCTGTCAAGCACAGTGACACTCGCAGCTCAGTTCAGTTGCCCCACAAGGATGTCTGGTGCCATTTGCATTGATGATTGTCATCCTGCCTGGCCTCCAGCTGATGCTTCGGGGGAGAGCAGGGTTTCTGCAGATCTTGTGTCATGTTTTATAGCTGTCTGCACCAGATATTCACATGTGATGGAGGGGAAAAAAGTGAGAAGATGCCTTAACTGAAATGAACTCTTATGGTAACTTTATTTTATACAACATAACTAAAAGTTCATATTGGAAATCAAACTCTATCCTGGTCACCCAGGCTCAGGTAACAATTATAAACACCTTCAGATAATGTTTTATCTAAGTAGGAGCTTAGGATAGGTGAGAATGATCACTCCCTGAGGTACCTGCATTATAGTCGTATCAGCTGTATCAGGATTTTAAGGTAACAAGCTAAATTTTAGATGTCTGTTCTTTAGTTCTCTGAAGTGAGGTTGTTGCTGCACAGAGCTTTGAATTTTTCAAGATATTCCAGTTTGTATAGAACTTTCAAAATCCACCTATTTCTTCACAATATTGCTTTTGCATGATCACAGTGTCAAAATACTTTATTTCTGTGAACTTTGCTTTTTGCATTTTTACCAGAGCAATGTTAGTAACACCATACCCCATTTACTTGCAGCTTTGTTCACATAGTGCTGCCAGGTTCCCATCTCCTGACATTTTTTTTTCTCCATGGCGATGCTAGCATTTTCTGTAACAACTCACAGAATTATAGAACCATTAGGTTGGAAAAGACCTCTAAAATCATTGAATCCAACCATTAACATAAGACAGCCATGTCCTCCGCTAAACCATGTCCTCAAGCACCACATCCACATGCTTTTTGAACACTTCCAGGGATGGCGCTTCCACCACTTCTCTGGGTAGCCTCTTCAAAATGGTTGACAACCCTCTCAGTGAAAAAGTTCTCCCTAATATCCAATCTAATCCCTGGTGCAAACCTCCCCCTCCCCTTGAGGTCATTTCCCTCATCCTCTGGGAGCAGAGCCCGACCCCCCCGGCTGTCCCCTCCTGTCAGGGAGTTGTGCAGAGCCACAAGGTCTCCCCTGAGCCTCCTTTTCTCCAGGCTGAGACCCCCAGCTCCTTGAGCTGCTCCTCATCAGACTTGTGTAAAACCACTCTAAGGCACTGAGAGCTAATACACTTGTCTCATGAGTTTGTTGACCAGCTTGTGATTCCCAAGCTGTATTGGCACTGTCAGTGGAAGACTAGTTATTTATATATACCCCAGAGAGTGTCCAGTAAGTGGAGAGAGGATGATGGAATATGAAGCTTGAGAAAACTCAGTTGCTACCTCAGCCCCAGGACTGCTTCTCATTAAGTGCCTTGGAGGACATGGCATGAGTAGATGTCACAGAAGCAGAGAGTTGAGCTGGGAATGGGGGAATGTAATCTGCTAAATTTAGAAGAATTAGGAGTGGTGAGTCATTTTCAGCTGCCTTTGGCAAAATGCTTTTGTCGGGCTGCTGCTGAGGGCTCTGACAGTGAGCTAGGAATAACCAGTGCTCTCCGACTCTGTGTGTGAGAGGAGAGAGCAAACAGCTTGGACATCTTTCTGTAAACCCTGATGACAAAGAGGTGTAGGTCCTTGTGTGTCTATTTCTCCCTCATCATTGCGCACAGGTCTGGAAATTTTCTCTTATCCTGAGAGAAGGGATCACCTCTCAAAGGCATGGTTTTGTGGTTTGCTTTCCACTAAAGTAAATATTCTGCTTTTCAGGGTGTGGCAAACACTTTGTAGGAGCTCAGGAGAGTGAGAAGAGCAGTAGATGAAGGGTGGCAGATCTCACTTCCAAATCTAGATCAACAGAAACACAAAGTCTTTATAGAACTCCTTCTACCGAATTCCAAATTGTTTTTATGTTATATTTAGGGAAATTGAGAGAACACCATAGAAAGGGCTAACGAAAGTCACTTAATAAGGCAGTTTTGAAAACAGAAGGAAAACCTACATTTCAACCTTGGTCTAAAATTGAGGAAAACCTTCTCAGAAGAGATTCAATCATCTATTGAATTTCCTTCATTTCACAATTTTAAAGGTCTTCAATAAATGGACATTAAAAAAAAAAAGCCTGATGATCTATATATATTGATGATCTATGTTGCACATTAATTCAGCATGGGAAAAAAAAAAACAGTTTTTTTGTTCTAGAAGCAGGATGTAACAAGAGCGCAGAAGTAGGCAAGATGACTTGGAGAATTTTCCTTAACTTCAACTGATTCTTCAGTTGTTTTAAGTGCTGACAGTGAATTTGGCCCCTCTATTTACTCAGTAAGTTGCTGCTCCTGTCAGACTCTCCTTGTCATTATTCAAGTGCAACTAAGTATTTCTGGCTTAAAAAAGGCTTGGCTTTCTAAGGATCCTGAAATACGTTCTAAGTGTCAATTTGACTTTATATAGCCTTACAATTTATGTGAATATTACATAAATTCTTCTCACAATTTTCCCCCAGGAGAGAGGATGAACTGACAAGGACCAAAATCTTAGTTCTGGGTGAAGAGGAAGGGAAGTCTCTTTTCTTCATCACAGACAAAAAGAGAAAACTGGGATGCAGGTTAGTTTAATTGCCCAAGGATGCTCAGTTTAAAAACAAACAAACAAACAAACAAACAAACAAACAAACAACAAACAAACAAAACAAATCAAAAAAACAAACAGGACCCAAGCAATTCCTCACCCAAACAAAAAAAAAATCTTAAAAAAAGAAAAAAGAAAAAAAAAGTTTGAATGGATAGAGAAGGCAGGGAGATAGGGAGATTTAATATGATGTCTGCATGGTTTCCATAAGAGGAAAAGCCCTTTCCCTCCCATCCTAACTCAACTGATTTTTTTGTAGCTAATTTAAAGTGTTTATATTAAATACTAGACATTGATTATTTCAGCCAGAAGCTCCCTGATGCAGAAACATAATACAATATTAAAGGATCCTGATAAGTTTATGTATGTGTTTAAAACCTAGGCACTCATCAAGGCATTCAGACTGGATTCCAACATTGTTTTCACCCAAAATCCATGGAGCCTCCCCCTTGGCGTCATTACCTTTCACACTTAAATCATACTGTGAGCTGGGCTTCCAGACAGGTTTGCCCACACCCTGGTCAGAGCTTGGTCCTGGGGAACTGCAACACTAGCCACTTTGTCAAAGCTGCAGGCCCCCTACAGACAGAGGTCCAGTGATATATTAGATGCAATCTTTCTTTACCATCTTGTCAATTAATTCATCATTGATTTAGGATAAAAATTGCATCTCGTTTGCCAAAGGGCACCGAGCATGAATTGATTGGGTATTGTCAAGCTGTATACATTGTCAGCAAAAAAGTTAACACTCTCTGCCATATTTATATCTTCAAAGATGTGCTAGCATGTGTGTCTACATGTCTGCAGAATATACATATGGATGCAGAAACACCAGAAAAATGGAAGTATTAAACTCATTAAGAGGAAATGTTTTATCTTGTAATCAGCCTATGTGAAATCCAACTGCACAGTCCCAAGTAGAAAAATGTATTAAGATTCTAAATATGCACCAATATATTTTCTTGTCGGAATAAGATAGTTGTGCAAATATCTACTGTAGGCATTTAGGATTTTTTTTTCCTCTCAATCACGATAGCATCTGTCACTCCAGGGCAAAAACTAGATTAGTGTCCAGACAGTATATCTTGAGACCTGGTGGCTGTAACTTTGCTTCACAGTGCCTGTATTTTATCACTTTGAACATGTCTAAATTAAAGGAATATGCATATGAATGATCACTGAGTTTGAGTAGCTCCCAGCTCAGGTCATTTGCTTCTGAAAGTACATGTCAGCATGCATTTTAGTGCGGGAGGAAATGTGCTGTCCATTGAGGGGATGTCAGCCAGCACCAGGTTCCTTCAGGATGAGATATCATTTAAATTGCTCTTTTTGAGCTAGATAATATCCATACCAATTAGGAAGATGAAGTGTTGCAGTATACAATTTTAATGCAATCTTGCATTGACCAGCTTACTCTGGGGTTGTATTTTCACAAAAGATCATAAGTTTGGGGTTACTTTAGAGTCGTAAATTACGTTTTTTAACTCAGTATCATTCCCCACATAGCCTTAAAATTTGACTCATAAATCAGAATTTTACAATAGAGATTTGAAACAGCTCTACCACAGTAGCACAGTCCATTGTTTGGGTGCTCAGAGTTGCATGGTCAAGTCAAACCCATTTTATTTTTCCTTAGCGATTCTCCCTCTTATTCCACCCTAAGTTTATGATAGCTGAATTTTGTTGTTTCAGCTCATGCTCCAAAGGGTGCAGAGTGAAGGGAGAGTTTCAGTTCTCTTCCTTCAAAAAAGCTTGGGGAAAAGCAACAAAATATATCCTGAGAGGAACAGAAGGGATGGCAGCCCGAGGGAGCATTGGGAATATTCGAGGAGTGGGTAGTTCAGCGTCCCAGGCTTTGGGAGCTCTAAATGCTGAGCAGGATAATCAGGTGCTGCTGTGATGGCAGCCTCCCTCCCAGAAGTGATGCGAATCACTGCTATTATTGTGTGAGATTCTTTGAATCATATGATGGAGAGCCCTGCAGGAAGGTGAGATGCTGTTCCTTATTGCCACTGCCTTCTCTCTCAGCTATTCAATGTGCTCAGCTAATGGCTGCACTAGTCATTATCTTTCCTATATTTCACGATTATACTATATTACACCAGTCACAGTCTTCCCCCTATTTCACTATTAAATGAGACTTACTTTTCATTTGAATGTTATTGAAGAAGTTAGTGTGTCTAATTGAAGGTTTTTGACTCATTTATGGTAGTTTTAAAAGCTTAATCTTCAATTTTGAGAGCCTGGATGACCCTGATTACATGAACCATGAGCTACAATATGACTTTCTATATTTTCAGTGTCATTAAATGCTCTGATTCATTTCATGGCAGTGTGGCATATATCTTTGCACCTCTGTGTATATTATGTATATATTCAGCAACATCAACAAATAAATGTTGAAGCAATGTGCTAAACTATATTTATCATGTACTGCTGCTGTATTAGTCCTACTCTGAAAACTGTGCTATACAAGTCCTTCTAACACAGACAGCTGAGTTAAAATTTCACTTCCTTAAAAATAAATGTAAGAGATGTTAAATGTGGCTTTGTCCTAGAAGTCATATGAGGTCATCAGATGGTAAAGAAAAGAGAACAGGTAATAAGCTGTATGTAATGATTAAAATGATGTTTAGGTACATATATAATATGGGACAAGTGTCCAGCATTTTGATTCTTTGAGGGATTGGTCCTGATAAGTATCTAAAATAAAGAAGTTCTATTCATCATAAAAAAGACCCCCAGCTCCTTGATTTAAAAATTAGATGATAAAAAACTAGTAAATTCTGAGTGTGTGGCATGAAATGAGTAAATCTTTTGGTTTTTGCAAAGAAAAGATTTTGCAAAGTAAGGGACCTCATCTATATGATTGTAGTGAATATGAATTAAGAGAGGTCATTAGGATAAAAGAAAGTCATGCTACATTTGATATCTCTTTGGATATTTCTGGTATCTATTTTTAAGAAGGCCTAATGATCTTACTGTGAGAAATTTTTGCCAGCTGCTTTTGATTTTTGCTATTTATAGTGCATTTATGTAAACAGTGTCCTCTTCTGGACAAGTTTCTGAAGGCTTTGGGGATATTTTTATTTAAATAATGAATCACAATTATGGAACCTACATAAAGATGATGAGAAAATAGTTTATTTTGGGGGCATGCCAAAGAGTATGGGCAGAATCCTTAAGAAAATACACCTCTTCACAACTGGATGAAGGAACTTGAAATGAGCATCAGTCCTTATCTGTGGTCCTGGAGGGCTGATCTCCTGGGCAACCAGCCTAAAGGATGTGTTCAAATGTCTATACAGGAGCAAGATGTAATGGAACAAGACAGATTTTTCTCTTAGTAGTATTTCCTGCTTATAGGAACTATACCTTTCTAACCTCAGTAAAATTACAACTCTTCTCATCTGAGACTACCAGCTAAAACCGGATCAGTCAGTAGCTAAGACCACAATCATATTAATAAATGGTTAGGTACATCCACCACTATTCCCAGGCCATTCCACTCTGAAATGTCAATACCCATAGTGTTAAACTTCGTCACCCTCTGAAAGAGAGTAACAGCATTCAAATTCCCTATTGGGTGTGGTCCATTGTATATGCTAACTCCTGCACTGTGCTCTGAAATAGTTTGGGAAAATATCAAGCAAATGAGGTACCCCAGCCTGTCCCAACAATTCCAAGTGGGAGTTTCAGAGCAGCAGAATTTCCTGGTGTGTTTAAACAGAAAGATATAAATGTGTCCTCTGTGACTTCCAATTGCTTCATTTGTGTCAATTATCTTACAGAAAGTAAATTTTCTGGGGCATATTTGTGTGATCAAACCAAGTTTCTGTTAAATGGTTAAACAAACTTTGCAATACCCTTGACCTCTCAGCTCAAACAATGCCATGGTTCTTTGGAGAGGACTAACAGCCTAACCAGACTTTGTGCCAAAATCCTATTTCTTTACCAGCCCATTTTTCTTTGGTTTGGGTCACTGGTGAAGAGAAGGGTTCCACCTCCATGTTTCCCATTTGAATGCCTACAGTCATCTTCTATCCATCATGACACATTTCAAGGGAGAAGTTAGAAATCTCTCAGCTTTCAAGGACTGACTGACAGGGTAATGAATAAAAACACTTCAAGTTTATCAGGCCAAAAGCAATGCCAGACAAACTGCAGAAGCTACAATATTTTTTGATATTTTATTGACTGTCATGTCAGGCAGGGAAGTGATCTAAAACTTAGTGTAACACTTACTAAGCTATCTTGAGACTCAATCTCGTTTCTTGATAGAGAGATAATAGGAGGGGGTGAAGGTGTGTATGTTTATTTCCTTATTTGTTTGTATGGCATTGATCTTTTGATGGGATCCTTGCAGACAGTAACGGGGTCACTGAGGATCCTTGCTCCAGACAGCAGCATCTAAGTCAAGGTGTGAAAGGCTGGCATGCTCCAAGAGGCTCTGGGAATGGGTCAAGGCTAATGTTTATCAAAAACACTAGTGATTTTGGAAAACCCCCCTAATTCTGTTCTTCTAGCTTTGTAACACCTTCAATGGCATTTGTTCCGACATCACTGAACACTCACCTTTTGAAAGTCAGATACCCCTTCTACAACTGAGCTCTGATGCTTGAAACCACTACCAGTTTTTGAAAATAGCTAAACATATTAATGTATTATTTAGTACAATAGACTGTGGTTTTTTACTATTTCTAACACTGTGGCAATGAAAAGAAGCCATGAGAGAATGCAGATTAGTGTCTGTTTTTTCTCATAATTTTTTCCTCTTCATTCATACTTTGAGAGGTTTTGAGCAATGGATTTTTTTTGGAAGAAAGGAACTTTAGTGTAACAGAGAAAGTATCATGGACATTTTTGTTTTTTCAAGGGTGGTTTGTGTGCCATCATCATCACAGTTTGTCTGTAAAGCAGAAAAGACTGCTCTACTACCACCAATTTCTCCATAGTGTCACCATGACATTTATTTTCTTGCAAGCTGGCACAAGAAGAAAGAGGGAACTGAGATAATTTTTTTTGACCTACACAGATAACAGGTGAGGGTGCTCAAGGAAATTAAATGAAACAAAGTAAAATTGTGTTGCATATATGCATGTATATAGATATACACACAAAAAATATATACACAAGGAAATATTTTCAATAATACATGGTATTTTCCTAGCAAAGCATCACTCCATTTAAATAGTGGCTCTTACAGATGCAAGTCTGCCACAGGCCAGTTGTTCACCCCTTTCCATCAGTGAACGATTTCTCAGTCCAAAAGAGCTCAATTCAATGAATAAGGATACTTGGTGCAGGTTTCCAAGAGTACTTTCCAGCATCCAAATTTTCCTCCCTACCCAAAGGGAGAAAACACCACCTGTCTTAACAGAACAGTTTCTATCTTTGCAACCACCATTTATTTTCAAGCCTTGCTAACCTTTGTGCTGACTCTTAGGAAGCTTGGATAATTTTGAGAACATAATGAGGCCGTAATATCATAATTGAGGGTATAAACTCATAATTTTGAGACCGTAATTGTTATAGTTTGACCTGAGGCATAAAACTGGCTGAAGAATTTCATGAAGTGGCTCCTGAATCAAATTCATCATTTCTACTGTAGAAACAGAGCCCAGGGTGATGGTTTGTGCTGCATAAAAACATACAGAATGTGCTAATGTGAGAAATACCTAGAGCATCCTTTTTATTCACCATCCTGTGCCTTGCAATTCCGAAATGATGTTTGCTGTTCCCATGGGCAGTGTGCCATGACATTCCCCACAGCCCTGGCACCCGTCAGTGCTGCCGGAAGGATTTTTGGCACCCTGGTTCTGTTTCCTTCCAGCCTGCATGCCCAAATTTTCCTTGCACAGAGATAAGGATGTACCCAGGGTACGCACTTGTTAATGCCTTTGTGTCCTACTGATAGATTTACCTGGTAGCTTAATTGCCTCATTATAGATACTCAAGGTTGGAAAAAGCTGATGCTACGATTTTACTACTTTCATAATAAATATTACCCACCTAATTTTTTATTTCTTTCCCTCACAAACAGATTTTCCAGTTGCAGGTTTTTGCCCTTGGGAAATAATAATAATAAAACCAAAACCTTGCTGTTTTTCATATTCTCTTGCTTTTCATTTCAGCAGGAGAATGGGAAGGATGGAAGGAAGGGCTGCAGATAGTTCATATTTTCATGCTTTATTCACGTATCTTTAACAATGTTATTTTCTCTTTTAAATTGCTTAGTACAGGACCACAATGTAACTAAAATAAAATAATTCTTTCATCTTCCTCTGCACAAACCTTGCAGCTATGTGTAAAGGAATCTAGGTAGATATCTACCCTAAAAAAGAATAAACTGAAAAAACCTTCACACTATGTCTCCCAAGGCTACTTTTAGCTTAGAGTTTGAGAATTTCTATGGGGAAAAAAAAGGTTGACACTATAAAAGAGGGTTTTTTTAGTGTTATTTAATAATGTCTTCCAGTGTCATAATTTGAAACAGCTTTCTTCCCTTAGGCATAAGATCTTCTCTGAAACTACTCAATAGA
The DNA here is from genome assembly GCA_013399835.1 of Leptocoma aspasia. Taxonomy (NCBI): domain Eukaryota; kingdom Metazoa; phylum Chordata; class Aves; order Passeriformes; family Nectariniidae; genus Leptocoma; species Leptocoma aspasia. The sequence continues at coordinate 93,244 of VXAX01001319.1, read as the reverse complement.
GGTTTCTTTTTTCTTCTAAAACTTAGAGTGGAATCAAAACTATTGAGGAAGTCTAAAAACTTATGAAAGGCAGTATAGTAATTACTGTGCTGCCTTTTTTCTCCCCTTCAGTACTTGGTAAAACTTTAGCTCTGGGAAGCAAACACTTTGGCATGATCAATATCCTATTACATTTCCTGTTTTATGAAACTGGTAAAAGACCTTGTCTGATTTGACCCATTACAACTGAGTGCTTCTCCCTCCACCTCCACCCTTCACCTTAACTTCTTAATTCAGCTGTTTTCCTTCCAGTGCTGCTTGGAATGGATCATTTGGTGACCAGTGACGTCAGTTGAACTTCATCCCCTTTCTTTTACCATCTGGAAAATTGCCCATTTGTAGAATACAAGTCACAAAGAAACCATGTTATACTCAAATTCAGCATAATCAACTGAAATTTAAACCTATAGGTTGAAAAGTTGTAAGAAAAAAATTCTTTAAAAAAATATAAAAATAATATTTTTCCCTGCTCATCATTAATTTTCAATAATATCTGAGCAACTGTGCACAGTGAACAGTCTCAGCTGTTTCTGTCACAAGATGAGGAATACAGAAGACTCTCCAGGAAAAGAATCTTCTTTGAATAACTGAGATGGAATTTTTAATGTCATGTCAGAAGGATTCCTCAATCTTAGCTGCAATAGTGCAATGTGTAAACTGTAATGAGCTTTCTGTAAGTGTTTTGTCACCTACAGCTACTTGAGAATAAGACAACCCAAACAAACTTTATTAATCTGAAAAGCTGTCTGCATGCCTGAAAAGCTAGTTTAGTTATGTGGTTATGTTACTTCTGATGGCTATGTTTTCATATCTGATGTTAGCCCAAAAATATCTGCACAGGACAGACCTAATCAGTGTAATTGATCTCACAAAGAGATCTTCATCTGTTTGTTTCTACCCAGCTATTCCAACTTCCATATGACTTACCCAGCTGAAATTTTTAAACTTTGTTTTCCAATCTATGAGTTGATTTCCTTAAGCTAATAATAAATATTAGCTTATAATAAGCTTATAATAATAATTAGCTTATAATAATAATAATAAATAAATACAAGACTGAGATTCTACTGAAATTTATTTCAGATTCAGGATCTTTAGTCAAAGCTTTTTTTAACAGTGGTGTATGACTATGTGATAGAAAACCAGTCTAAATACAAATCCTCTTTTTCAATATCGTGCTTTGTCAATATACTGCTAACAGCAGTAACAGTAACATTGACTATTGATACCAATCTGTAGGGAAACTGGGAAAATTAACAGGAAAATTAAATGAAACAGGAAAGTAATGGTATATTAGTATGCCTGTATATGAGCAGGGTGACAGCTTATTTTGTGTGGGAGAAGCATCAGGAAAGCAAATGCACATCCTGAAGCTAGGGTCCCTTTGTGCTTGACCCTAACTGCTTCTAAAGTCTGGGATCAGTCAGAGCTTCACTGTAAGAAAACTAGCCAGAAATGTCAAGCATCATTCTATAAATGGGTTTGGGAAAGGCAGGTCCTGCCTGACCAACCTGGTCTCTGGTGGATGAGGGACAGGCTGTGGGTGTGTCTGCCTGGACTCCAGCAAAGCCTGTGATATCCCATGGCATCTCCTGGAAAAGCTGCAGCCCAGGGCCTGGACAAGTTCACTCCTCTCTGGGCTGGGAACTGGCTGATGGCCCAGTTCCTAGCCCTGTCATCTAGATCTGTGTTGGGGCCTGCCCTATTTAAAATCTTTATTGGTGATCTGGATTAGGAGATTGAGTCTACCCATAGTAAATTCATGGAGGACACCGAGTGGGTGGGAGTGTGGATCTGCTGGAGGGCAGGAAGGCTCTGCAGAGGGGTCTGGACAGGCTGGACCCATGGGCTGAGGCCAGTGGTATGAGGGGCACCAAGGCCGAGTGCTGGGTCCTGCCCTTGGGTGTCAACAACCCCAGCAGCTCCAGGCTGGGGCAGAGGGGCTGGAAAGGGCCCTTTGGGAAAGGCCCTGGGGGTGCTGGTGCCAGTGGCTGGCCATGAGCCCAGGGTGCCCAGGTGGGCAAGAGACCAATGGCCCCTGGGCTGTCCCAGCCAGGGTGTGACACAGACAAAGGTCCATGATTCTTCCCATGTACTCAGCACTGGCGAGGCCATGCTGTGTAGAGTTCTGGGTATATCAATTCAGGAAGGACATTGAGGGGCTGGAGCATGTCCGGAGAAGGAGAACAGGGCTGGGGAAAGGGTCTGAAGCACAAGTCCTACAAGTTAAAACTGAGGGAACTGGGGGTTCTCAACCTGGAGAAAAGGAGGCTCAGGGGTGACCTTCTGGCTCTGCTCAACTCCCTGACAGGAGGGGACAGCTAGGTGGGGGTTGGGCTCTGTTCCCAGGGAACAAGGGACAGGACAGGAGGACATAGTCTTAAGCTTTGCCAGGGAAGAACATTAGGAACATTAGGTAGAACATTAGGAACTATTTCTTCACAGAATGTGTGACTGGGCATTGGAATGGGCTGCCCAGGGAGGTGGTGGAGCCACTTTCCCTGGAGGTCTTTAAGGAAAGACTCAGTGTGGCACTCAGTGCCATGATCTGATTGATATGATTGGACTTGATCTCAGAGGTGTTTTATGACCTGATTCTGATAAAAATCATGCAAATATATAATTTATATATAATGATATAAATGGTCAAATATGGGCAGAATGTTATAATTCTATGAGAATGGTTCCATGAGCTTTCTCAATTTATAAACACCTTCTTGAAACTTGGATGTGAATTTCTTCCTTATGGATACTAACACACATCTTGCTGGTCATTAAGGAATTCAAAGTGTTCCACAGTTATAGGCTCTGAAAACTTACTTCATAGGGATTGATAATCTATTTAAATTGTCATAGTTGTGGAAGAAAATAATGTAATGAATTACAGGGATTTAGAGCTAAAAATAAGAAAGGAATGCAGTTAGAGTTTCTCTTAAAAAGAGGCAATATTGTGATATGAATAAACACAGCCATTTCATGATTGTAGGGATTGAAACTTCTAGGAAAATGAGATGAAACAGATTAGAACTTCTGCTATCTGCAAAGTTAGCTAGAAGACTGGACCACTTTGAAAGCTTGTTCTTGCAAAATGTCTTTAAAAAAAAAAAAAAAAGTGTGGGGTTTTTTTTTATTCCCATCAGCAGTGATCTTGTCAGGAATATCAACTACCACATCCCAGCTGAGGATTTATGTTCCTGAAAGGAGCTGTGACCTGGAGAAGGGAGGTTTGGAGCCATAAGTTGGCCCTTTGGCTTTCACAGAGGAGTCAGAGCCTGTCACTGATGCAACAGCAGCAGCTGGCAATGCTGGGGCATCAGGGACTTGGAAAAGGCCCACATAACTGTGGAGGTTTCTGTCAGCTTTGCAGATTTGGAAAAGGAAAGTGATGGAGGCTGCTGAGAAAAAACATAAATCCATTAAGCCTGGCTTAATATTTTCCTTTTTTTGTTTGTTTGTTTCTGTGTTGTGGGTTCCCTCCCCCCTCTCCAGTAAATACTGAAATTTTGCATTTGCTGCTGATGCAGTATTGAGTTTCACATCCTGTTCAGCATCTTTATAAACTGCAAACAAGACATAATGGTCAACCAGCAATGCCTCATATGATGACACAGTCAATAATGCTAAACAGTGGCTGAATAAACCCTCTGCATTAATCTTGAAATAATTCACCAGAGGAGAACATAATTATTNCAAACAAAAAAAAAAAAAAAAAAAAAAAAAAAAAAAAAAAAAAAAAGAAAAGAAAATTAAAAAAAAATCAAATTCACCTTAGGATCAAGTAAGATTGGTCTTTTATTCAAGGTTTACTGATTAAGCTTTTTAAATGTTCCCCTTGTGATTTATAAAACCTGACAGCCAGATTTTACTCTGAGATTTAAAAAACACAAATGTTGAATAGACTAGGATAGGCAGCAGTTTTATCCAGCAAGGACTTCTGTAGATCACAAGCCCTTAAAAACAGACAGAGACCTATGGCTGTGGTCTGCTCAGAGAGCAAAGGCTGGTCAGCGTGGCGTGGCAGAGCATGGCATGGCACAATGTTCTGATGGTTTCTGTACACAAAATGAGATGGGACTAGGGTACAATAAACCAACAATATCTCTTCATAGAAAGATAAAACCATTACCCATGAAATACAAAAATCCAATGGCTGTGCTTTATTATAAACTCATGACACATCCAGGCACGCATGCATTTTCTGAAAGTACTTAAATAAGGCTTCATGCACTTCCACAATGTGTTTAGAGATTGGCTTTTGCTTTGATTTTCACTGAAATGTGACAAACTTTGTTCGCTATGCAGTTCTGCTTCCCGTTGCAAATAATTGTCACTTTGGTAACTCTAGCAAGTGATTAAGGCTGAGACTGGGCTCTGTTTTACCTATTTTGCTCATATTCACCAGTACAGCTGCCTCATTTTCACACAAAAATGTCACTGTTTTGCTTTGTTATCCAAAACAGCTCTATGACAGTTTTGATTCACTTGCTTTAGCCATTGCAGCTGGAATTATGGAAACAGGCAACGCATTAGCAAATCACTATAACCCTGCAATTTTCTGCCTCATGACAGAATCAGAAATGATAAGAAACCACTATTTACGTTGCATGCCATCAGAACTCTGCAATCAGACAGAAGCTGGTAGATGATACTTAGCCTTTGCATTAAAAACCACAATTTCTCATAAAATCAAACTCCGAGCTCAATGTTGTCCTTCAGCAAACAGTGGGAAAGCAAACAAACAAAGCAGGAAAAAACCCCACAAAAGTTATTTCCATTATAAAGATTCACAGGGTTTGCTTGGAAAAGAATACAATCAATCTTTAAGTTATCTTTAAGTTAAAAAATTCAACTTATAATGCATGGGATCTGGTCAGCAGGATATCTTCTGTTTCATAGTGGGGAACTAAGGCAAAAAGAAGCAGCACAAATGGCCACAAAAGGCTACTCCAAAGGTCAAAGGGAGAACTACTTTGAAAACTGAAGCACAGCTATGGCACACAACTTTTCTGTGGAGGCAAGGAAGGCAGTTTTTTTTTCTCTCGGTAAACTCAGTGGGAGAGATCTCAGGGCTTTCAAGTGTCTGATGTATTCCAGACACACAAGGCCATCCAAAGTGAGGCCAACAGATGTGACACAGCACCTGCTGGTCTTCTGACTTTTGAAGCAACAGCTGGAGACTGGGCAGAGCTCTCTAAAAATGTTGTCTGAAAAGGTAGTGGCCTTTTCTTCAAAAGATAGTGGCCTTCTCTTCAAAGACACATGGACTGTTTTTCAGGGGAGGGATCCAGGACTGTATTCAATGCCAACAGAGATGTGTAGGAAAAAAAGAGTAAATGAAACTTGGAAGTATTTTTATTCCTTCCCAAGTGTTAAAGGCAGTAAAAGGCAGTTCCTTGCTCAAATTAATGATTTCTGTGCAACCAGAATATGATCCTGGGAGAGATCAGTGCAACCCTTTGTACCTGTATTCACAAACATTTTAAATACAAGGCGAAGATTCTTCTGCTGGATTTAAGTTTTTGACCTTCTGTCTTTTTCATGTGTTTTCTCTTTTTTTTTTTTTTTTTTTTTTTTTTTTTTGTTTTTTGTTTTTTGTTTTGTGGGGTTTTTTTTCCTTTTTCACTCAATTACTTAGTTTCTTAGAAAGCATTTGCTGCTTGCATCTGAAGCAGAGTAGAGCAGAGTTGAAACAATTTCATGTGAGTCCTACTATGTATTTTACATTATATGGTTTATTCTCCCTCTCTTTTCCCTGAATTTGGCAGTGGCATCTAAGAACATGCCTCACAAACCCATAATACCTCTTCTTGCCTCTTCAGCCAGAGATAATGTCACCAACAAAAATCTGTCCTTAGTGCAGAAGGCAGAAAAGTGACAGAGGCAACAAGAGAGTGTGTGGCCAATCTGCATCATGTATCAGACTGTGCAGTGCACCAGAAAATATAGCATATAAATTAATTTACTCTAGATCGCTTTAGCTTCGCAGTAGGGTTTAATGATCAATGTTAAAAGCATTATGAGTCTGATTTTTCTTATTGCTCATATAGGAATAGCCAGATGTTCTAAAAAAACAAAACCAAAACCAAACCACATATAAATAACCTGTGAGGTTAGCCTGGGCTTTTATTAGAGGACAGAAACACAGACCATACTTTTTCTGGATGAGAAAAAGATAGCTTGTTCCCACAGGGGATCTTTTATAGTGTCATAAATCCTCCATCTGGCATTTCATTCACTTCATTGTTCAAATATTTGCTGTCTGCTGATGCATTGAATTTTTTTTGCTTTGTTAATATCTGTTAATTTGTGAACTTATGTTCTAGATACCATAGTGGAAAAAGGCTCCTGGTGTCATAGCGTTCAACCACTTCTTGTCTGAGAAAAACAACACATGTATTCTCTTCTCCTTTGGAAATTGTTTGTCTTGAACAGTGAGTATTTTCTGACTAAACCTGTTTCTTCAACACTGGACGTTGGGTTTAGGAACCTGATTTCCACAGACTCATCAAGGAACTCTCGTTATCCCTTAACTGTCTGAAATACTTCACAAGAGCCACGAACACTGACTTTGGGAGGAGTACCATGAAAGATGGACATATAGTTTATTTTCTCCATGTTCTTAAACTATGCTCCATGTTGTCCAAATTTATAGGTAGTAGGAATGTGTCCATCTTATAAAGCCATTATTCTAAAATAAGTTATTTTAAACGTGTTTGTAAATTACTCTAGAGAAGGATTCTGTCTGTCTAAATTAATGTTCTGGCACTTTGCTCCACTCACCAGAAGCTCTTAGACTGCTTTACCTGAGATTAAATGCAAGTGTGAAAATACCAGTTTTCTCATTCTGGAGAAATCACAGCTGCAGTTTTACTATTCTGGGACATCAGGATCAGACCAGATTAATTAATAATCATTAACACTGCCACCACTACCTACTTCGGCTCACTTTTGTTCAGGAGAAAGAAATTTTATTGTCATCCCTCACTATTCTGAGCTACCTTTTCCTCCCTGAATTTACCTCTCTTTTCCTTCTTCTTTTGTCCTCAAAACTGCATCCAGGAGCGCATTTTCTGCCTCAGTCCTGTAAGTCCCAGGGAAGGGGCAGAGCACTCCTCCCTGGAGATGTTCAAGGAACAACTGGACACACAACACACACACAATGTGTCAGTGTCAGAGCCTTGTTTTCATTTTTTACTTTTTTTTTTTTTCATTTATTTTCCTTCTTTTTATTTAATCCCTAATGTTTTCTTTAGATTTTTCAATTATCTTTGAGGAAATGTGATCTAACAATCTAGAAGTCAGTTAAGTGACAGGAGTTGTTCTGTAAAGGTTTTGACTTTTAAAAAGGAGATACAGTTAAATAAACATTTTCAGTGTTTTAACTTTGTAAGTTTTTAAGCTGTTCTTTTCTTTTTCTCCCATCCTTTTCTATAGTGAGAAGTCAAAAACCTTTTGCAATGGGAAGAAACTAGAAGCAATCACAAACTAGGAATATCCTGGAGAGGATTTTAAGAAGTCTTACAGTCCCATTTGTCTTGAATCTACTACATGACCCATGGTTTTTTGTCCCATCCCTGCTCAGCTGGCAGAGGCTTTTTACAAGTACACAGACCTTTGTTACCTCAAAACCTTAGAATTTGCTTCAGCATTACATGGATAACAACAAATAAGTTTTTTAATTAACACTTTGACCTCACTGAAGTCCAAATTCTCCTTGCCAGCCTAAAGAAAATAGTGCTTTACATCAAACTTAAGCCTTTCTATTTCATGCAGTATGGTGAAAAAAAAACTTTGCTTCAGTAACACTGGAAACAACCTTTCAATTGAAAATGTCACACCAAAACATCCAGCATTACCATGTCAACTCTCTTCATATTTTTTTTCTTTCCACAGTGAACATTAATGTTATAGTCTTCATCCTGGCTTCTGAGCTCCCTCATAGTGTGGAAATTCAGATTTGTAACAGGGATAATAATATTTTTTTCTACATTTATTTTTTCTGCCTTCTCTGTTTTGGTTGTTTTCTCTTTGAGGCAGAAGCTATCTCCTATTAGATGAATTAATTGCAAATAATAAAATAGCTGCATATAAATTTGTTCCACTGATGCTTAACTGTTAATGTGGAAAACTGTGCTTGTAAAATAAGTACTTTAAAAATGTGAATGTTATTCTTTTTTCTACATATGAAGGAATTTCTGAGAAGATTGAAATATATATGAAGAATTAATTTTGGGAATATTTTCCATTCAGTGATTTATAAATATTCTACGGTCTCTACATTCTTTATGGAAATCCTTTGCAAATGGATTTATAACTGGGGGCTAAAAGTGACTCCCAATCTATTCGTATATTAGCTGGGGAATATTAATATACATATATTGCAAAACGATGCCAAAACCAAAAAGGAAGAAAAACAAAACTCCTTCTTCCAGATCAGATTTTTGAGCAAGCTTTGGATAATCACTTGACTGTTTGGACATCCCTCTGAAGCAAAGCTTTTCTGATGTTTATGCCTCATTAATCACAATCAAGAAATTGAAGCAGTTTATGTTATCTGCAAAAAATATTTCAATTCCTTTTATGTGGTTTTCCCCAAATAACCTACAACACTGTCAATTCTGAAGAAAGTGAAACAGAAGAAATAGATATGAATTAAATTAAATTTTTGCCCCTAGTTATTCTCTGAAATGCCATGCAAGCATACATATGTATATATCTATATGCTTATATTTACATACACATATTATTTTGTGCATATGTACATATATATAAGTTCATGCATAAATTTATTCTTTCATACTTGCAAAGAACGTGATTTCTTTGCAAATATGGATTTCTTCCCTGCCATAAGATGGAGTCACCACCTCTGAATCTGAATGAAAGCTTCACTCCCAGCTCAGTGTCTGTTGGGGCATTTTTGAACCCAGCCATCATCTGTGTCTAGACTGGGATGGACAGGAGCCATGTCTGCCATCTGGCCACCACTCTGAGGGCTCTGTGAAACAAGCTGGTGGTGCCAGACCCCTTTCTTGCAGACAGATGTGCACCTTCCACTGGTGTCCACAGCTGGCATCAGCCACCAGCCGCAGCGCAGGTCCATCACTGAGCTGGCATGACAAGTGGGATGTTCTCCGGGCCACAGAGGTGTGTCCCCCTGGTTCTCTGCACTGGGAGCCAGGTTAAGGGAGTGTGGGATGTCTTGCTAGCATGAGAGCATTAGGGCATGTCACTAGGGAGGCAACAAAAGTTGTCTGGTTGGCCTCAGGTTTCGACCCACGTTTTGTGTGACAAAGAGTTGTCAAATATTGCAAACTCCGGACCACTTATCTGACTGCTGGATTAAGTTTATCTCACTTCTCCCATTTCCTTGTCAGCTTGCTGAGCATCATGGACCTGCCTAAGGGATAACCATCAACAGAGGGAAGGAGAGTGTGGCAGGGCTTGGCAGTTGTGTGCATTGCTTTCTGACTTCCCATTGCAAGCTTTCATGCTCTCATTTCCTTATGGCAAAGTTTTGCTTCCAAAAACCTGATTTCTGGGCTGTGTAAGCGTTTTCAACGATTACACTATTTTATTTTCTTTTTTCTTTTTCTTTTTTTTTACTTTTTTTTTTCTTCTTCTTTTCCCCTCTGGATCCAACCTCATCCTACATGTCCAGGAAGGATGAGGGTAAGGAACTGAGCATGTAATTGTCACACCCTGTCATCAGGGTATTAAAATTCATTACTATAAACTTGTGGTTCTTCAGCATAAGCTCCTGTAGTGCAGACTTACAGCTTTAGTTCAGGCAAGAGTTTTCCTATCACAGGGTCACTCACACCACTGTGCAAGATTGATGGATACCTCGACCAAACCCATGCTGCACAGTGGAACACGATGAAGAGATATGTAAACAAACAGTATGTCCTTATACAGATGACAATAAAACATCTCACCTGAGATTGTGTATTGTAATTGTGAAAAACATGATGTATTCTGGGTGACCAGGGATGACTGGCACTGGACTGAAAGATTGTAGTGTTTTGGAACACAGTTAGTGCACAGTGGTGTTATATGATGTGTATGTAAAGATGATAGGTCGACTCAGAGATCTCAAACTTCTGCCCTTTCAATCTAGGAGTGAAAAGAAGTAGCCTGTGCATTTAATCAAACTCTGGCAAATCCTGGAGAAGCTGAGCATGCTGCTGTACACACTTTTCCTTAGGAGAAACAGTAGGGATGCAGGAGCATGACAAGTTATTCCTGGGAGCAAACCCCCAGAAAGTTCTGCAAGGCAAAGCAAAGCAAATAAATCAGTCCATATGAAATAAAAATAATAATAAAAAATACATAAAATTAAGAAGACAGTCATTGTTAGATGGAAAGTGAGAAAGCATTCTCTAAGTGCAGACTAGTACAATCAGATAAGGAGGTTATTGCAAGCCAAATAATTGAGATGGATACTTACATAAGGTAGCTATAGGCNTTTAATGATATCAAGGTGGATTTAACCTGACTTAAAAAAAAAAAAAAAAAAAGAGATAGAGAAGGATTCATTTTAGTCTCAGATGGAAAATGCTAACAGTGTTAACTTACTGGGGAACCCAGAGGAGATCTGTCCTATGATAGATGGAGCCTCACAGAGACAGATTTGAGAGAAGCCTGAACACAAACACATAAATCAGGGATACATCAAGCTGAGATCATGATAAATATGTTCTGAACATTTCTACTGGGCAAACTTCAGTTTGAGATTTAGGGAGCATGTAATAGACCAGAATTAAAAGACAGCAGCACTGAAAACTCGCTGTATCCTGGGGGCATGGAAGGAGTGTTTGTTTTTTTCCTTGCTGCTGCTGAAGCATCATGGCATGGTGCACAAAGGAGCACTTGCTCTCCGTGCAGGTTGATATGGCTCTGTTTTTTCAGAGCAGGGCTGTGCTACATGAAAATCATGATGAAGCAGAAAGCAGGGTGCCGTTGCCAGTGCAGCTGAACCTCAGCAGTGGTCATGCAGACAGTTTGGATGGGAGGCTGCTGCTCAGTGATGTGATCACTTGGTTCTTCATGCTGAGAAATTAAAATGACAAGCTCAACACAAGCAGTAGCCAGAAATACCTTCCTCCTGTGGATTTCAATGTGATATAAAGATATCTAATGTTGATTTGATAACTAGCTCATAACCTTCTCTGTCTCTGTTTAAAGCAGCTTCCTAGGCAGTAGTTCTTAGGTACTGTGAAGGAAGGAGAGGAAAATACAGGTGGGGGGAAAAATAATTCCCAAAGCCCCTTCAGCAACTGCTTTTCTTCGTTAAGGGAGAGCTGCAGAGTATGAAGAATGCTAAAGACATGAAAACAGAGAAAGAGTGTTCCCAACCTGTGAGGCTTTAGTGGAGTCTCTGGAATTTAAAGGATTCTCAGGAATCTTTAACATCTTTTCTTTTTCTGTAGCTTCACCTAGTAATAATCTGGCTTTTTAATAGGCAGTGAAAACTTAGACCATTCTTTTTCTCATTTTAATGGTACTCTATAGTAAATCCACATTAACTTGGGACATCAGCAGAGAGGGTTTAATTTGGAGCTCTTTCAGCACAGAGTGCTTTAAATTAGCCCAGTGAAAGCAGGATCTAGAGATGACAACATTTTGGGATATTTCCTTAAAGAAAATTCTTATTAGTTTACCTATTTTCAACTTGAATGAACTAATGGCAGCCTGAAGGAGGTTTTCTCAACAACACCTCTGCCTGCAAAGAAAAATTGGTGAAGCCACCATGCTGGTTCAGGGCTAGCAAGAGAGACTTTTTCATAACTCAGGCCTTTATGGTGTTGGGGGACAGCTCTGCTTCAGCTCTGATGATGTGTAGAGGGGCCTGGCAGTGTGGCCCAGATGCCACCTTGCCCCTCTCATTGCTGTCCCTAAATTGAAATGCTTTCCATTAACATGATTTCATCAAAGAATGAAACAGAAAGAGCACTGTCAGAAACAAAAAAACCTGTGATGAATCACAGGAACATTTTTACAAATACACTCACATCCACCCCACTCCTCCAGTTCATACTGACAGTCCATGGAACGAGTCAGTGAAAAGTACACTGGAAGGGATGGAGCAGATGGAAAACACTAGATAGATCATCTGGCACCTTTCCCAGTGTGGGATTGCTCCCTTAGGTTAATTTTCTAACATTTTGTCCAGTCCTGTATGACTCAATGAGAAAACAGAAAAAGAAAGCAAGCAAAAGGAAAAAAAAAAAAAAAAAAAAAAA
>VXAX01001319.1:62997-80911 GCA_013399835.1 Leptocoma aspasia | reverse complement strand
AAACAAACAAAAAACCCAACAACAACAAAAAATAACAACAAAAAAAAAAACCCCAAATCAAGCAGAAAAAAAAAAGAGTAAAAAAAGAGAAAAGGCTAAAATACTAAGAACAGTAGAATAGAAGCAAAAGCAAATCTTTTAGGAATTATTCAAAAACTCCAATAGCAAAGAGGAAAGTTTCAACATTTTATTCTGTCATTTTTGGCCAAACATTTTTTGCTGAACACTGATTTAATTTTGAATGTATATCCAGTATCTGATGTTTACTTAATGAAGATAGATCTACCCAGAGTGGAAAAATGAGTACCTTCCACTATGGCTGATTTCCCAGTTTTCCCATCCACCCAAATGCCTGGATAAACCTGAAAGTCAAAATTTTAAAAATATTGACATCCCAACCTGGAAGAAATCTCAGTGAAGCCAATGAACATGAGAATGTTACTCATTTGAATATATGGATCTTTAGAAAGTGATGAATATACCTCAATGTCTGTGTCAATGGTAATGGAAACCTTCCCTCTCAGAGAGGAAAACTGAAGGTAGGGAAGGCAAAAGTTCCAGCCTTTGTTCCAGGCATGTCATGGACTGAACAAACCAGGAACAGTGGTAGAATGGGATCTTCAGAATCTTGAATGTGAGAATGCACTTTCACTGCCTTTAAGAATTTCAGGAAGGCAGAACAAAAAAGAAATTTTTTTTTTTTTCTGGACTCCTTCCATGTGTACAAGACCTAAACTACCACATAAAGTTGGACTAATTAGCTGCTGCCATAAGTTATGGGAGATAATTCTGAACTTCATATAGTGTCGGTACATCTAAAAATCATTATTCTTTCTTTTTTTTCATTATTCATTGCCATTCCTATGCTTTACTCATGACTATATTAGCAGAGTAAAACAAGCTGAATGTCTCAGTAGGACATGGGAGTAGATAAACTTCTCAAGCATGTTCGTGGACAAGAAAATCTATCATGTTTGTTTAAGCTCCATTCCACCAATCCACTTTTTTGGGAAAGATTGGGAACAGGTTTAGTTTTCAGAAGCAGATGTTATCTGCTAAGTGCCAGACTAGCAGTTGGGGGGGGCTGCAGAGAACACAGGGCTCTGCTTCTGCCCAGACACCAGCATATCCTTAAGCAACCCATTCACATAATTTTGCTGTTTTCAAATCCCTCTGACCCACTTCTGGGACTAAGCTGACATTGGAATCTCTGGACCAGGACTTTCAGCAAACCCCAGGCTCAGTAGCAAGTCAGGGATGAGCATGGCTGCTGCCTGCACACCCTGCTGTGCAGGGAGAGCGTGGCAGAGATGCTCCACATGATGTAATTTTAAAACCTTTGATTGTACTCTTACTTCTTTGAGGCAAGAATATGTGCAATCATCATCACATGGCATGAATATTAAGGTCAGATGCAATCCCCTGCTGTTAGAGTAGGAGTTGGCTTACTCACAGATCACCTACTTTTCCAGAGCTGATTACAGCAATTACTGGAAAAACCACAGCTCTCTTACAGCCAAGTCCCAAGCATTTTCCTTAAGAAAGCAGGCTGCTAAGGTGCTCCACCTCATCAATTATAATTAGCCATCTCTTTTCTTCCAGTGGTTTGTATAAATGGAAATTTATTAAAGTGCTGAATCATAACGCTAATTGCAAAGTTAATTTTATCTGGGCAGACTTCTAAGCCACTGGCATTAAATGAGAATTATTATTATTTTTCCACCCCTGTAACTGGAATGTACCACGCATCATATTCTCTTGGCAACAATGACATCTATTTGGGAGCTTGAGCTGTGTAGTGTTGCTTTCCTTTCCCACAGATCTGTATCTTTTTATGTCAGACTGAAAGTGCTCAAAGGCAGGGAGATTGGCTAGGATTATCTAGCAAAAACTTCAATTTATATTGATTCATATTGGTTCACTGCAGACTCTCTAGGGTTTTGGGATTTATTTTCCCTAAGTTAAATTTGTATTTTCCACCATGGAATTTCTGGTCCTCAACAATGTACTGGCTGAATTATTCTTATTTAACAGACACGTGCAGTGTGTCCCTTGCAGAGGGCAGGTAACGTTGACTCGCTGTGATCACTGTCATAACTGGATTTCAGAGTACTTTAGTAAATTAAAGGAAGTTAAAAGAATGTAATTCAAAGCAATGGAATTACTTCAGGCTTTCCTAAATGATTGGGCTATGAGATGCTTGAAGGGTGTAATGATATCACAGAAATTTAGGTCATGATTTTAATATGAAGCGGTCACTGCCTGATCCAGGATCACTGCTGCTGGGATTCTCTGCTCCTAAACAAAGAAAATTAAAGTGGAAAAAAAAAAAAAAAAAGAAAACAAAAATACCTCAAGAGGTCCTTAGGTTTAAAATAATAGAGGAAGAGTTTGTGTGATTTTATGAACGCTGTAACTTGACTGCTGCATTGATTGCGCCTCTTGCAAAGATGTCCTGCCCCAACTACAGACATTTATTTTCCAATATGCTTCTTTCCTTTCCAAATATTCATTGTTCTTCATGGAATCTTTCCCCTTCCCCCCCAGTCACAGAATCATTCAAGCTCAAAAAGACCTCTTGGATAATTGAGTCCAAGTTTGATCAATCCCTACCTTGTCAACCAGAGCAGAACACTGAGGGTCATGTCCAGTAGTTTCTTGGACACCTTCAGGAGTGATGACTTCGACACCTCCAGGACTGATAATTTCAACACCTTCCTGGACAGTCCTTTCCAATGCTTAGGCACCTTGTCCATGAAGAAATTCCTCCTGATGTTCAGCCTGAGCCTCCCCTGGTACAGCTGGAGACCATTTCCTCTCCTCCTGTCCCTGCTCCCTGGGAGCAGAGCCCGATCCTCCTGGCTGTCCTCTCCTGTCAGGGAGCTGTGTAAAGCCAGAAGGTCTCCCCTGAGCCTCCTTTTCTTCAGGCTGAGCTCCTTTCCCAGCTCCCTCAGTTGCTTCCCATAGAACTTACTCTCCAGAGCCATCAGGCATCTTGTTGGATATCCAATTTTGTGTCAATATTTCTATCAAATTACTGGTTTGTAGATGACTTTTTACAAAACTAGTTTGTTGATAATTGGACTGTGATTAAACTTGCAGGGGTCTGAAATCTTAGTCCAGCTACTGTCATTAATTATCTCAACAGGGGCAGGCACATCAGTAGGTGGATCCATACGTAGATCTACCCAGCCAGCCCTAACTTTGATGGAATATTTTATTTACTCTCTGAACCATTCAGACGTGAACAAGTTCCAGTCTAAAGCTGTGTACGCAGCCATCTAAAAGACAACGTACTTTTGTCCAAGCTTGGGACCAACTTTTGTCCACAAGTGTCGGAGAGATGTCCTGCTTGGAGCCTTTGCAGAGAAAACATTCAAAAGCGGGCACTGTATCACTAAGGCACCAGGACCAGCCTTCCTGGACAGCTGCCTTCAAAGAGAGCTGCTTCAAGAACGTGCAGACACATTTTTGCACAAAGATGATCAACTACTGTCACTGGAGAGCTTTTAGCATGGACAAAGTTACGTCTCCTGCCTGAAACAGAGAGGTTTAAATTTTCTCATTCACCATCTCTAATTACTTTTGCACATTCACATATTTATACATATATTTCTTTATTTGCATACTCAGTTTAATTAATTTGAGTATCTAAGCTGTATTTATTTTTTGGGCACTTAGTAAAATAGTCTGTTAATCAGTGTTGTGTTTCCCTGATCAGTGAAAGGGAAGCAGAAAATATCTTCTAGAGACCTCCACTTGGAGATCTCTCTACCAAAAGGCTGAGCATTTGAGGTAGGAAAATAGTATCTTATTTGGGTGGGTGCCAAAAAGTGCCCTGATTCTTAGGGTGCAGGCTGTAGACCTCAGAGATTCTTCCAGACTCATTGGTGGTTTCCATAGAGCTTTTAGCAAGTCCTTATCCACATGTGGTTCCCTTCTCCAGTCCTTGTTACATTCAAGATACAAGCGCTAAGAATTTCTACTGCCTCATCTCCAATACACTGCCAGAAGCCAGGCAATTTCCAGTTAAACTTGTCTTGAGCAGCTAATGGCTTCAACTGCCACTATTTTATAAAATGGAATATAGGTTGTTTTTTTTTTTTTATTAAATGATTTGTGGTTATTCAGTAGTGAGCAATATTGATTTTTCTCTGTATCCCTTGTTTGCTTGATTCCTTCCATAATCCTAAATGCATAATGTTTGTTAAACAGGCTTGGCACATCTTGAATTTTTGTTTTTCTATACTTGCTGATATATTGCTTACAATTTGTCTCTGGCAACCAGATAAAGCTCCATAAGTCCAACTTGTAAATTTTTGCTGTGGAGTCTTTGAAGCCATTTCATGTTTATTTACAGATGAAAAATTAAGACAATCAAAAAAAACCCCAAAAACCAACAAAAACTAACAAAAAACAAACAAACAAACGAGCAAACAACAAAAAACCCAACAAAACAAAACCACAAACAGAGAAAAAAAATCTATAAGGGGAAGAAAACAGAAACCTGAGAAATGTTTCCTGAGAGGTTGCTGAGTAGGTGGAGAAGCGGTTTGAGTTGAATCAGTATTTTATTATATCTTGGCTGGGTTTTTTTAATTGCCTAGGTAAAAGGTTCAAGGTTGCAAAATCAAACAAAATTCCAAACATATTTGTATAGCCACTTTGAATAAGGAGACAAGAAATAAGGTTTTCCTTTTTTGCTTTTTTTCCTCTTTCTTTTCCTGGTTTTTCTTTATTTTTCTTGTTTTCTTTTTCCTTTTCTTCCTTTTTTTTTTTTTTTTTCAATCAACATAGATTCACCAAGGGGAATAATAGATTGTCTTCCAGGTCCACTCCAGGGATTAACTCCCACTTTCTCATCAGGGACACCCACATGGTGGCACCTATCCTGGAGATGGACAAATAGGAGTATGATATCTACTTACCAGCATACTCCCAAAGTGTTAGAAGTTTTCTGTAAAAGTGATTTGTGATGGAATTCATGTTGGATGGAGGAAAAACCACACCTACTTTTTAACTTTGAAAATTATACTTAGATATATTTGTTTGGAAGTTTGTCTCTATAGCCTTTATATATATTCCATAAAGAGAAAGAACTCACAGTACAACTCAAAGACCTTAAATTAGACTTTTACTACCTATCATTTATCTGTGAAGCTACTAGACAACTAACATAAGCACATAAAACAGGTGTCCAGAATTTAATGCTGTAAATTTTCATAGTAGTTTCTTAGCTAAGATTATTATTTCCAATGCATCTGTTGATTTTTATATCATTTTAAAGTTTGATGATGACCTAAGATACACTAGGTATTTTACCAAAGAATGACCCTCATGAGGATTTATAAGGCCAAATCTAAGTGACTTCAGACACTGGAAAGTATTAGAATTGCTTTGATTTGCAGGCTTTGTAAATGGAGAAATCCAGAGAGAATGTAATTTAGACTTCAGTGATAGATCAAAAGGGTGCTGTGAACATACCTCTAATAGTTAATAATGATAAAGAATTCAGGGAAATGTTCACATCATCCAAAGGATTTATTAGATTTCACCCAGTCTACTTTTTCATCTTCTGTAAAACTCATTTACTAAAGGCTTTAAGAGTGAAATTGCTTGTTTTCTAAATAATGGGGATACAAGATCGAACTATTTCATATGATGTAGTATGGAAGCAAGAAATAACGCACCTAAAAGAAAATAAAAAAACAAACCAATGGTAAAAATAAATAATGTGAAGCTTCAATGTTTTTGCAAACATAATGGGGAGCCAAATTGTCTCTCCTATTATGCAAGCATAATAGGAAAGATGGAGAGGAACTTCCCTGGAGTGACAGGACAAGAGGGAATGTCTTCAAACCAAGAGTAGGCTTAGATGAGATACTAGGAAGAAATTCTTCCCTGTGAGGGTAGCTGCTCCATCCCTGGAAGTGTTCAAGGCCAGGTTGGATGGGGCTTGGAGCAACCTGGGGTAGTGGAAGGTGTCCCTGCTCATGGCAGGAGGGTTGGAATGAGGTGATTTTTAAGATTCCACATTCCAAATATTTCAGCCCTCGGGGTTGGATGAGTTCCACTGGTAATTCCATCCCTGCAGTTCTTCATTCTGGGACAGTGTGGAAACAGAAGCCCAAAAAAAAAAAAAAAAGAAAAATAGAGGAAGCAAAGCTAGAGGCTTTTGTTCGTGCATTTCAGAGTGACTTTCAGCTGCTATGTAAGATGAGTTTTGAAGTGAGACTCTAATGTCAGTCCTGGGTACAGAGACCTTTTGCACAACAAATCAAAGTCTTTTGTTAATAATTTCTAATAAAAAGGTCCAACCTACGTTATTTTTAACCACACGCTCCTTGAACAGAAAAGTGTATCCTTTACCAGCAGCTCATTAACTACCAAAAGACCATTTCCATCAGCAAAAGCAATGCTATTTGCAAGAAACCTACCTAAGTCTTGCTGCTGAATCTGATGTGGGTTTAGATTTAATTAATGTCTACTAAAAACAATATAGTGATCACTGAATATTTGACCCTTAGATACCAGGGGGTCGGATTATTTTCATGCCAGTATAAACCAGAAGAGAAGTGAGACCTTCCTAGGAAAGCTGATAAACACTCTTGGTGCTGATAATGATGTTTAGTCTGATTTGGCTTGGACTGAAAAAGAACCACTTCTTTCAGGATAAAAGATTCTCCATTTGGGATAGTATCTAAATTTTTAGCCTGGGTTTTTTTCCCCCTTAAATTGCTGTTTTAAAAGTACGACTTTTAAATTGTAAATTGATTATTTTCTTATTTATTTAAAACTATCTTCCTGTTCATTAACTTCATAGTGCACTGCAGGATTTAGGACATGTTTTAAAAGAAGTAAAATAAAAAAGAACAACAGCAGACCTGGTTATGACCAGGTACTAGGATTTAAAAAAATATCAGCTTCAAACTTTCCAACTACCATATAATCAACCAACTGATATAATGATAGAACAACAAAAATAACAGTATGCTGGAGAGCCTTTTGCAGTGGCAACATCTGTCTCAATTATGTAAATGGAAGGCTATCATCAAGCATCAAGTTCTATTTAATAAAACCTCAGGGACAGACAATTTGTATCACTTAGACAATTGCATTTCACATATACAAGCTGCATTTAAAAGTACACATCCTTTATGTACCAGTTGTGAACTGAGAGTTACAAAGCTGGCATTCCCTGTAACAAAACATGATGGGAAGCACAAGGATTCCCTGGGGAAGTTTGACAGACTGCCTCATAATAGTGGAAGTTAAGAGCTGCTTTCCCTGCCTGATGCTACTGCACATTCCCAATGAGAAAAGTTATTTCAGCTGAGGTAACTGTGTACAGCTAAGCTATCACCATTGTGTGGTACCTACAATTTTGAATAAATTTAGATTAAGAAGCTCTCATTAATCAACAGATTCTTGGGCTGCCTTATGGCTTTGAGGAAAATATTGTACTCTCACACAGCTTCTGATCTCCTGCCCTTTAAACAGGTTCCTATGGAATCAGAAACCTACCCAAAAAAATGGGTGGCTCCACTCTGACAGGTGGGCTACTGGTGTACACATAGTAAATTAAATGCAGCAGTATTTGCATTTTGTGTTTGGGTATTTAGGCAGATTCTCATCTGCTAAAAATTAGCTTCCCACCATAGACTTTGTGTTGTCCTCATAAGCAACAGCTCAACATTGCTGCCAAAGGGGGAAGACAGCAGAGTTGGCCTAAGCTACTTTCAACACCACTGCTGCTCCCCAGCTAGTATGGGATTTTGTGATGTGTGGGACAGCAATGTGTCACCCTGCTTGAACCAACTGCATCAGTTTATGCTGAGTAAGTTGATTTATTTATTAAATGCAGTGAGGAGCTCAGAGTTTATGGCTCTGATCCTGATGTTTTAGGTTAAACCTGTAGTTGGACCGTCATGACCTTCTGGCAGGGTTGACTCCCCTGAAGCACATTCCTGGTTCCTCCAGGCTGCTTTTGGAACTGCTACAAGCACCTATCCTATCATCTGCTGAGCAGCATGACACAAACTGATGATCTGAGGCCAGGGATAAATCCCAGCCTAACCCCCAAGTTGTGTTTTTCCTCTTCTTTGCTTTAGGCATCAGTATGTCACCAAATTAACCAAGTGATTTTGGTTGTAGCCCCTTTTAATGGATCAGTTAATTACCCAATGGATTGTTGTGTTGTTTTTGTGTTTCTTTAAACATGAGTGGGACTGCAACCTGAAATCCACAGTTATGCTTTAGGGCATGACTACTACTAGCAGAAAGCAGAAGCACTGTCTCCTTGAATCACGTTTTTCTGGTTGCTACACCACTGGTTGCCACACTCCTTCATTTTTCTCGTTCTTATAGGTATTTTCTGCAAAATTAGGGTTCTGGTTGCAGATATTCCCTCCTGCTTTTCACAACGTCTATGAAAACCTGGACAATTTCTTAGCTTGGTTTTAACTTTGTACCCTTCTCTCTTGTTTAATACATCATTAGTTTAGGAAAATGTACTGGCTAGTCTGGGTTATGTTATTCATCCCTCATGTAATGAGGATTAAATGTGAGAACTCAGCAGCTTCTTTCAAATCAGAGGAACCCGCTTATCTGCAGGTCTCTTACAAATAATTTTTGGTACCTTCTCCAGGACTGATTCCTGGAGAGGTACCCTTACAGTTCTCCTCTCAAAATTCAGATTGCATTGGTAGCTTGAGCTCCTGGAGTGCATCCTTAAAATTATCCTGGTCACCCATATTAGGATTCTCCCTTGAATTATACTCCCATCCCTGTTTCTGGTCCTCTCTACCCCACTCACCACAAAAAGTCTGCATCAGCCCCTACTCTGATTTTTAGCCTCTCCCCCTTAAAGGTATTTAATCATATAAATTACCTAATAAACAAAGCAAAATTATTATAACGAAACAAAAACAATAGGCAATCCCCACTCTGCTCTATATATTCACTCTTTCTATTCAGGATTCCTGCTAATGAGCAGAACTGGAGGTTTTATATTTCTGTGACAAGACAATTTGTGGCTCAGTGTTTCCTGCACTGCCTGAGCACATTTGTCATAGTCCAGAGTCCACTACACTTAGACAGGAATGTCGGAGAAAAAGCAAGTGAATTATAGTTTGACTTAGGTTAAGGTTAGACCTCTAAGTTGGCAGAGAGATAAGTCCTGGGTAAACTAGACAGCTGTGGTCAAAATGGACAACTGAAGTGCCGAGGGACCTTAAAAAAAAAATCTGTACAGCTCCTAGAGTTAACCTTACAAGGCAGCAGAAGCACTCAGGAAAATGTGAGGGGTGGAAGAGGAATAGGAAAGGTGAACCACAGAGCAGGACTAGACTGCTTAATCCACATCCTCAAATAACACTGAGGAATTGAGTCTGTGCTGACTAAAGCGGGTTGCACCTCAGAATTGAAAAGCAGATGCAATTCCGCTTGAATTAAATAATAAAATCAAGAACTAAATTAAGGAAAAAAGAAAATGAGATTTTGCTTTCAGGCCTAGTTGCTGTTACAAAGCCTGGGAAGAGTACCTGGGTCATGAAATGAGGAGAGAGGCGCAAGAAGTCTGTCATTCTGCCAGCAATTGCTTTTTGCTGGAGAAAATCTGAAAACAAATATGTTAAGGAGCTGACAGACCTTTAGAGCCCAGATGCTTGGGTCAAAGCATTATAAATGAATTTAAGGAATTATAATTACAACAACATGAGGTATTTACATATGAATATACTGACTCAAGCAACAACAGGGAGATAGACTAACAAATGCATCTGTGGTGCAGAACTGTGAATATGAACAAGTGAGTGAATAGGAAATGGTGAGCTGTTATTGATCATCAAGTCCTTCCTAGAAGGTCTGCAGATCACTCACCCATAAAGAGATTTATTCCTCAAATATATTCATCTTTAAGAAGTAGTCATTTACCTACAAAGAGCATTCTGTATAGGAGTTAGGTATCCAAGGTATCTTTATCAGCAATGGAGATCAAGTCAATGTATAAAATTAAATACAGATACTCAGCTGGTCAAATTTAGGTTAGGTATACTTTGATTTTCTGCCCAGAATGCAATATTTAGCCATATGTTTTTGATAATGAACACCCTTAAGAGAAATTCTTAGAATTCTTAAGAGAAAAGGCACCCATCTTGGTTCAAACCTAAAAATGAGTTAGCTAGCTGGCAATTGAGCTAATTATCCTTACTGTTATCCTATCCCTATAAAAGAAAAGTTCACTGCAAGTTCACTGCAACTACTGAAAAGAGTCAAATCAGCTCCGTTTCTGAGGTCTGATGGTTTAGCAATGAGAGACAAGTTTAATCCTCCCTGGCAAACTGCAAGAGAAGCTCTTTGTGGTAGGAAGTGGGACAAAAATGGACAGGATTTGGGACTTGACTCATTAGGAAGGTTAACTGCAAATTTACAGACTGAGTTAGATTTTCTTTCACTCCACATCTTATGAGTTATTTTCTTAGCTTTGCTTATTTTTTTTCTTTTCCCCCAGCTACTAGAATGTATCACTGGTGTATTCTTCAGCCAACATCTGACAACAAACCACACACTTTAGCAGCTATTTTAGGAAAATATTTAAATATTTCCCTTTGTATCTGGAGGAAACGGGTGCTTTCACTACATTCCTAACAGTGAGAGTTTTAGTACAGCCTCACAGCAGCACTCCAGGATGTTTTTTTTAAAGAAAACAAAATACAAAATAAAATATAGTTGTTATAAACTGTTAATTATAGTTTATAATAGTAATAATCCCAAAGAACTTGATCATTACTGTAGTTAATGATCAGTTTGTTAGGGTTTAACTGCCTTTACTTCCATCTAGGGATACCTAATTAGCAAACCAGTCATTAAATACTAGTAATGACTCATTATTTGAGGAATAAAAGCTTAAATATAAATAAAAGTGAGATTGAGACTCTTAAAATTAATGCATTAATGTACCCCTTCCTCAGCATGAGTTACAGGCTACATCCTTTCTATATGACTAGCCCACTTTCTATAGGGTTTTAATTCCCTCTAAATGAGTTTCTTTTTTAATAATCTCTCCAGATGCCTAATTCACATACATATTGGCCATTGCTTCAGAAGCCTGAATCTTTCCATTTAATTAAGTACCTTCAAAATTGTTAACTTCTTTTCAGTGTTTAGCATGCTTTTTGGGAGGGCTTTTGATCTCCTTGGGTTTCATATTCCTTGCCGCATCAAGTCAAACTGCCTTCAATTAGCATGAATAATATTGTTTCCTACGTAAGATATCAGATGTCCTTACACAGCTGTATCAGGATGACCAGGGAAAGCAAATACAAGGCAAATACAGCAGGGACCAGCTTGACCCTTTTACTTAGTGGAGAACCAGGTGCTCTGTGTGTGGTGGCAGAATGACAATGGTAGAAAAGACAAAGGCAGGAGTGGCACAGTTTGTTGTAATAGAGAAAACCTGGATGCATAGATAGAGCCCAGCTAGGATAAATATCCACAAATATATGGGTTTATCCAGAGCACAAAATGTAGACTGTCTGCAGGCCAGACTGAAGTCTTACAAATAGAGGTAAATGTAACTTAAGTAGGGCAAAATATGTTCACCAGCTTGCACATCAGTTTACTTTTAACTCGTGTCTATTTAACAGAACCTATCTGCTTTACAAATGAACCATAAACAAACTACACAGTGTTTCCACAAGGGACCTCTCAGCCAAGGCAAAAGCAAAGTTAAATTTGACAAACCAGGAAATTGCATCATTTGTCCTCAATCTAACTACAAAGATAATGGTAAACTGCATAACTCCGCTATTTAAACATGATGGCTGAATAATCCCAAGATTAATTCATACTTCAGGAATGGTTACAAGTGCCAAGGCACTGCAGGGAGACAGCTGATATATCAAGAGAAAGCTATTGTGCAGGATTCGTGCAATCTTTCCTTCTTTCCCTGAATTATTCTAAAGTATTTCAGTGGGAGTCTCCTGGGAATATTTTGTGTCAAAAAATAAAATTTCCCCTCACCCTTTTTTCAATATGGTATTTGTTCAATAAACTCCAGCACATACTCTGTTTATAGAAATTATAATTGCTCTATTGAAACCAGTGAACCTATAACTTTTTAATCTAGTTTTTAACCTAAATCCTGTGAGAAATCCTACTGAAAAGACACAGTTTTTCACTGTTTCTATTCTTGGGACTTTTGTAGAAGTATAATTCACCATGTTTAACAATACAGATGAATTAAACCCAAGATCTATTTTTTCTTTATAAATCTTGAGTTAATGTTTCCAGCAGCAGAAGGCCATTTTTCAGCTGGTCAGTAAGAACATACACACACACAAGTTTCTGCTCTTTCAGAGAGACTCAGGTTATTAAGCCTCCCTTTGTTCGGTTTCATGTGAACAAATATAGACACAAAACTCATATTAACAATACTGTCAAAATACTCATTTTTCCTATATTGACTAGAGTGAATAATGCGAATGCACCCATACCCGTAGTACAGTCTGTATTTCCAAAATAAATTCTATTGATCAGACATGATTAAGTAAATTTTATCTATTTTATTTCTGTTTAAATTTTACTTGCTCAAAACTAATTCTGAGATATTATTGGTGAAATAGGAAAGAAGACATGAATACCAAATAAAAGCTATCTTTTTTCTTTTTTTTTGGCCCCGAACTGTAGCTTTTTGTTCCATGTTGGCTTATGGAAGCTCCAGACTGCTCCAAGCATTGAAAAAATGTCAGAAAGAGGCTTTAGTGGAATGACTCCATGTTTACATCACAATCAACTGGCAGGTACAACCATCATGTGTGGTGCTGACACTCAGTGAAAAACAGACAGTCACAAAATCATGCTTTACTCTGATGAATCTGCTGACTCTCATGTGTGAAAATAACTAAAAAACCCTAATTTTTCAACATTTGCTGTTATAATTGTAGGGAGGCTGTGTGCATGTGAACGTTTTGTTTTAAACAACCTTCACAAGAAGAGAGTGACTGTGCCATCCTCACATCTCCTGCCTGTACAGCATTAGCTGGGGGCTCAGAGAAGAAAAAAAAAGATCCTTTTTTGCTCTAACGGTGGATTTGTAGCTTTCCATTCATCAGTGCTCAAAATGGAGCTTTCTTCTGGTTGTAGAAAAGAGTCAGGTTTCTAATGGAGTGCACAGCATTTGTTTCTTTCTGAGAGGTGTGTGGTATCACAGCAGCTCAGCACCATTAGCATTCACTGCTACAGGGAAGAGAGAACTCTTCTACATTCATTGATCTCTGTCTGATATGCTTAATGAAAAAATACATCGAATATGATAACACTGCCTTAAGGAACAGAGGTAATTATTCAATTTCTGTGTGTTGAGAATAACTTGCTTCCTTCTTTGGTATACATCAGAAAAGGAGAATGCTGTAAGCACATTTGCTCTTTCTTTTTTTGCTTTTTTTTCCCCCCTCTCATTCTTCCTCCTTCAAACAAAATATCTTAGCCACCTTCTGGTCTTCTGTGACCAGGTGTTATTGAACTGTGAGGTATGAAACTAGGGAAATGTGAGCAGTAACTAATTGGTGAAGGACCCTGGGCTGCTGTGGCTGTTCTGCACAATGAGGTTGGGGTGTTGTCCATCATGCTGTAAGGAAGCAGCGGGCTTTAACCCTTTCCTCCCCATGCACACAGATTCCACCATGCTTCTTTAAGTCATTAGTAATTCTCTCCAGGGGTTTTGTGCACTCCACAAGTGTTCAAAGCTCTGTTAACACACCTGCTTTTGAGCACAAGCTTCAAAACTCTCTCTATGATGGGGAAATCTCTTTGCCAGCATGGACCAGCATGTCAAGGGAGGTGATTCTCCCTCTCTACTCTGCTCTTTTTGAGACTCCTCTCAGCAGTTCTAGGAAGCATGTGGGGCTGCTGGAGTGGTCCAGAGGAGGCCACAAAGTTGCTCAGAGGACTGGAGTCCTTCTGCTCTGGAGGCAGACTGGGAGAGCTGGAGAAGGCTCTGGGAAGACCTCAGAGCCCCTGCCAGTGCCTAAAGGGGCTTCAGGAGGGCTGGGGAGGGACTTGGGACAAGGACATGGAGGGACAGGACAAGAGGGAAGGGCTGTAAACCAAAGGAGACTGGCATTACATTAAATACTGTGAAGGATTTATTTTTGTGAGGGTGGTGAGGCCCTGTCATGAGTTGCTCAAGGAAGTTGTGGATGTCCCATTCAGGATAATGGGGTTGGATGGGACTTTGACAAACCTGATCTAGGGGAAGGTTACCCTTGGAACTCGATTGTCTCTAAATTTCCTTCTAACACAAACTATTGTATGACTTCATGATTCTGTGGTTGGTAACACTGCTGTGGATGGGAGAAGCACAAAACACAAGAACACAACACAAAAGGTAAATGGCTGGTACCATAGTAAAAACTGAGTTTCTCTTGTCCTCCCTAAAGATGTTTTTGTCTCCATTCTCTATTTATATGATAAACTTTGGATTTTGATATATACCACAGGACAGAGAAGCAGCTCAGTTGAAATGAAAACCACGGAAGCAATATGCCAGATCTTGTCATAAAAAACCTTCTGATTTCATGTAGTGCTGAGCTGAGATTTCCTTTACATGACTGAAATATCTTTAAGGGAGATCATCTTTAACAACAACTTCAGAGCAGGTTCCTCTCTCTGCATATATGCTTGGGAACTTGGATTCATTATCAGAACATGAGACTGATGTGGGTTGAGGGGTGAGGAAGGTGGGCAGGTACAGACATGACCTGAATGAGTCTTACTTATTTTTTCTCAAGTGCCCTTTACTACCCAGAACACAAATAACAGAGATTAAAGGATAGTATGAGATTATGAGATGTATATCCCTGTTTGTCTGTCCTTAGAAATGTAGTTTTGTATTCAGTACTTGTATTCAGTTACAAACAGGCAGATTCAGCAAAGCTTCAGACTAAGTTCACTTAGGGTAAAGGCCACCAACTTGCCTCGTGTATAATGGACTAAAATGGGAATCTACAATCACCACCTCAGCTTTAAGGACCCATAATCTTCCTAGGCTGAGGATTAAACCATCAGGCTTCATCTCTGAAAGAACAGGTAGCAGTATAATGCATGAGCCCTGGTATTACGTCCCTCATGGGGGGAGAGAGGGCAAGGAGATGGAGACCCTCACTGCAGGTTCATGCAGCACAGAGAGACTTTATTTCCACATCCCTCCTTATAAAGGGCGTCTGAAAGACCCGGTTTGGGTATTCTCATTGGTTTGAACTTCACACCCCTTTGGGATCTGGCCAGTGAAATGCTTGCAGCCTCCTCAGAGATCTGATTGGGAGAAGCCCCTGTCAGTCAGCCCCGGGGCTTGGTGTTACTATAGGGTGATACCCTGGGTATCTGGTAAAGAAAAATTGCAGCACTAATATGACCCAGGTCCCAAATTAGAAGTCCATAAGCCCTGCTGATAACATATATGAGGATGATAAAGTCAACAAGGAAGCCAGGTTGGTCATGAGATGAAGAAGAAAGGGGAATAAGTGAGACAGAGAGAAGGTAAGGCTAAAAAACTGACCTGAACAATGAAAGAAGAGTTAATGCAGAGGGCAAAAAGTGGGAAACAGACAAGTCATCTTAACTGAAGACTAAAACCAGAAATATAAGAAAGAAGTCTTGAGGTTTCTAACTCATTCTAATAGACAGCTTTTTTATGTGGGTCCAATTTGACCTCCATTCTCTTTTTAGCAGTCTGAGCTTGAAGTATAAATCAGACCTGTCCTGTACAGACGTACCTCTGATTTCAGAGAGGTGCAGACACAGAGGGAAAAGTTGCCAGATCTGAGAAAGATGGTTTTACATGTGAAAACTCCTCCTTCAGAAGAACCTTTTTGGAAAATTTGACCAGGCAAGACAAAGTCAAAAAAGAGGCTCAAAGAGTTTTAGGGACGTTATTCAGCAATTCATCCACGTTCCTGCCAAGCAGACACAAAATTCCATGTCCTATTCACCACTCATGCTGTTCTAGACACAGAGCAGTATGAGTTATGTGAACGTGAGTATTTGTACCAGGATCAGGTCATTTTCCCTCAAAACCCTAACTAGTTTTCAGGACCAGGCTGGGTGGGGCTCTGACCAATCTAGTGTGGTGGGAGGTGTCCTTGTCTGTGGCAGGGGGTTGGAGCTAAATGATCTGTGAGGTCCCTTCCAACCCAAACCATTCTATGGTTCCGTGCTTCACAATTCCAAGTACACGTGAGAGGGGGGTCTGTTCAGCATGGAGATAAGAGATGATTGAGAGGGAACCTCATCACTATTTACAATTATCTGCAGGGAGGGCTCAGAGCAGGGCCCAGGCTCTGCTCCAAGGGCCCAGCAATGGCACCATAGGAACAGGCAAGTACTGATCCCAGGAAGTTCCCCCTGGACATGAGGCAGAACTTCTGTCCTGGGCAGTGACAGAGCACTGGGACAGATTGTGCAGAGAGGCTGTGGAGTCTCCATCACTTGGGATATGCCAGACCCTTTTGGATGCAATCCTGTGCCCTGTGCTCTGGGATGGCCCTGCTGGAGCAGGGAGGTGGGACCAGATGACCCCACTGTGATGCCTCCCAATCTTAACCACCCTGGGTGGCTCTGTGTGTGGTTTGCAAAGGCACTGCCTCAAACACCACACATCGAGCTTGGCCATTCGTCCTGACAACAAACAGGAGCAGCAGCACACTCCTAAGATGTGATAAATATTTTTTAGTGTCCCATTACCGTGTAGCCATCTGCTATTTATTGCAATTTTTCAGACCATAATACATCTATCTGATACTTATATAGATGCTGCTTTTGTTTCCATAAGAAGTGTATTGTAACTTAATGTGGCATTAGCTTAATGTTCCATTAAAACAGAGTGCTGGCAAGTGTATGCATGTGCATATGTATATCTAAATTACTATTTTCCTACTCATGTTGAGGCAGTGCTGAGAAGTCATACAGATACTGAACTTCTGCTAGGCAATATTTTCAATACTGAATGAAAATAACTTGTTTGTGCAAAGCCACCCGTTTCCATAATTACAGCCCCTCCTACACTAAGAGGAAATTGATAATTGAGTACAGCAGGAAATAAAGAGACAAGAGTTTTATTGTCTGTTCCATTCTTACTAGTATTATTAACTCATTCTTATCCTTGGACAAAAAAGAAAAAAAAAAAGGAAAAGAGGTCTCTGATCTTGTTATAGCTTGGTTCCCCCAAATGTGAAATTATACCAGGCAGAAAGTGTGAGGCTGTATATATTAAACACCAATATAAATTATTCTTACAAGATCCCAGGTTATGAACAGAGACAAAAGACAGAATTCCCACAAAAGTGCCTTCACTCTCTGTGAGGCATTTAAACCAGCCAGGACTGTAAAGGAGATGCTTGCTTGGTTTAACCGCTTTTGAGTTTCATAACAATACAGAAAACCTTGGATGAAGTAAATGAACTAAGAGACTAGTGAAGGTGTGTCAGGTGTCCAGGAGATGAGAACCTCTCCATAACTCTGCCAAAGCTGTCGGAAGGACGTCAACTGATGTGTTTTCAGGCCACACATGTTGGCACTTGGCAGTGTGAGGATTTCAGGTTCCCCAGGGAAGGTGCAAATGCTGCTCTATTATCAATAACCTGTGAGTAGCTCAGACTGCCAGCGGATTTTACAAGTGAGCTGTGGAACATGTCAGGACACTGCGCAGGCTGAGCTGAGCTGAGTGTTTCAGACTATCAGGTGCCCTGAGCAGTGAATGCACTAATGTCAAACTAACCTTGAAAACATGTGTGTTTAAACATGTTAACCAGAGCAAGGCCTGCAGAAATGCCACAAAATATCAAAGGAGAATCAGACTATGTAAATGCAGTCTGAGAGTTTCTTTCCTTATGGAAACAGGGTTGTTTTCTGGTTGGTG
>VXAX01001319.1:49395-61322 GCA_013399835.1 Leptocoma aspasia | reverse complement strand
GGAGAGGAGAGGAGAGGAGAGGAGAGGAGAGGAGGATAAAACGTAGATTTCTCAGGATTAACCACATTTTTAGGTATTCTTGCTCTTCTTTTCCACTCATGCTGATTACTGCACTTTTCATCCAGGGGAATGGTGGCGCTGGGTGAGTCGGGGGAGAGAGCGGGGGTGTAGAGAATGACAGTAAAAGTCTGTGGTCTGTCAGAAGCCTCAGCCCGGGGAGCGCCGCCAGCTAACGCAGCCGAAACTCTGGGATGCAGCCGGGGTGCTGGGATGCTCGTCTTGGGCTACTTCGCAGTGCCACCTGCTGGCCCCTCTCCGGCCGGCGTGGAAATTTCCACGCTGGTACTTGCTGCAAGGCAGGTCGCAGCTGCTCTGATAACTCTGCCCCCAGACTGCATTCCAGCAGCCCGCTGGGCTGCAGAGAGGGCTCGGCAGTGCCCGGAGCCGGCCCTCGTAGCTCCTGCCACAGGCAGCCCATTCTCACTCCTACTCTTACTGACGGCTGCTGCCGGGATCTGTCTATTTCAATTGCCAAATACCATCGTTTATTAATATTTTCTGCAGCCTCCCTTAGACATGAGGCTCCCACTCTTTTTCCATTTGCAGAAACGCCTTTTTAGCAGATGGGAAGCCTTTGATTTTGTGCGTATGCAGCAGTGAGCCACTTGACTTTTATCACAGACTTATAGAAAGGCTTGTGTTGGAAGGGAACTTAAATATCATCTAGTTCTGACCCCCCTGCCGTGGACAGGGATTTCACCCAGCAGATCATGTTGCTCAGGCCCCACTTTTCTTCTATTATCCCCTTCCCAGGAGCTCTGTTTGTCTTAGGATTCAGCAAGGATGCTTGGACAAAAATTAATGGACTGAAAAAGCAGCTTTAAAGATTTCATTTCTTCAAATATTTTTGAAGATTTGACACATATATCAAGTTTGTTTCCAAAATTAAAAACTAATAAAAAACCTATTTCCCCACTCACCTATACCAAGGATGCAGCAGACAGGTACCTAAGCTACCCCAAATAGGTAACACCGCACACTGTGAGCACTGTGAAGCGGTGGCTGCCCCACCCCTGGAAGTGTTCCAGGCCAGGTTGGATGAGGCTTGGAGCAATCTGGTCTGGTGGAAGGTGTCCCTGCTCATATCAAGAGGTTGGAACTCAGAGATTTTTAAAGTCCCTCCCAACCCAACCCAGTCTATGATCCTGTTATTCCATAATTTTATGATTATACCTGCATTAGCAGCTCAACTCTGCACTGTTTCTGCGAGGAAGGAACATGCCAGCTCAGACTCATTGCTCCAGGTAGGAATAGCTATCTGCCAGAATTTGTGATGAAGGCTCTATGCAAAACTGCATTGTTCAGTGTAAGCAGAGATTATTGGTCACAAACATGGTTTATCCACATTAACAGCAGCAGCTCTTGAAATAAAATCCACTCCTCTTACACACATCTTTTCTCTGATGATTTCCTGATGATGGGTTCATGGATCTGGCCAGGAAGGCCTTCTCAGAAGAAGGGGGAATGGAGATGGGGGCAGGAAGGAGGTGCAGTACACTAACAGAGGAGGTATTAGGGTTATTGTCTTGAGTAAACCAGAAGAGATATTCTAAGACAGGAGTGTAAAATTAATAAAAGTACTTGGAAATGTTAAAGCCCTTCACTGCCATGGGAGGTGCAAATCTGGCTGAAGCACTGCATTATCCAAAGTGCTCCCATACCCCTTGTACATCAAGTCTCTGATTTCAGCCCCTGCAGGAAAACCATAAGAAGGCATAAGAAATGTGCAGGGAACTTAGCCCCTCCTCTCTCTCTGCTGTAATATCAGCTTTTTCTCTATAGTTTTCAGGAATAAATTACAGGTAATTCTAGGCAGCAAAATAAATTTAGTTCTCCTAGCTGCCTTCTTATCACAAAGTCTTTATCTCTGAAAGGGGTGAGAAAGTAGGAGTTATTTCAGCAGGGCTTATCACACTGATCACAATTATTTTGCTGTTACCTAAGTGCTCACTGCTCAGTGGTTGTATTGTTTCATCTTCAGCTGCAATAACTTTACAGCAAGGGGCTGGATGGTAATAAGGACTGATTCCTGTATTAAGTGTATTATTTCTCAAAGTTTAAAAAGGTATATGCAATCATCCTAGTTTTCCAGGGCTGCAGTCATGATTCAGGACTGAGCACCTAAGTAATTTAGCTGAATCCCTCATGGCTCCCATTCCCATGGTTCTGTGGAGAGCTGACACACAGAAATGCACCTTTTTTCCCTAGCATGAAGAAGCTCTGCAGCCGGGTCTGAACACGTCTCTCCCACACAGACCAAACCCACCTTGTAATGGCATTGTGCACTGGGATGTTCTGGAAGGTGAGAAATCTTCAAACTGTGGTACTGACCACAGGCAGCATAAAAGCTCCCTGTTTAGAGGAGCATCCCGTGCAGGACACTCCTTGTTTCAATTAATTTGTAGCACAGACCTCACTGAACTGCAGGTGGAGAAGGAGCACACTGGTCCTGTTGTTGAAAGGCTGAGAGAACCACACCCCCAGCTCAGGCTGGGTGCAGGTGGGTGAGGCTCCCATCGTGCACAGCCCCACTGAGCTTTCAGGAGCTGCCTGCTCTTCAGTAAATCCCTGGTGTCTGATTGCTGAGTCAAGGGAATTTCATGCCTCATGACTGAGGTAATGTGCATATCAGGATCTCTCCCTCCCTTCCTCCATCCTCACACCTCTCCTTCACCTGAGAACACCCTGCTCTGATTGCTGACTCCAAAACCCTGTCCACGAGGCACCAACACTGGTTAATTTGGGATGTCCACTGGAGCTGCTCAGCTGCTTTCTTGCTCATCTCAGAGGTTTCTGATAAAGGTCTTGCTGCATTGTAGATACCACAACATCTACAGAAAGGCTTCAAACTCCCAAAATAATGCATTTAAAAATGCAGGGGATTTTTGGTGCCAGAGAGTATTGAAGACTTTGATGAGCTCTAGCATAAAGCCAGAAGATGCTTTGCTTAAGAGAAGTTGCCACATTCCTCAAAGCACCCTACATTCCTGCTTGGTACCCCCTTAATTCTTTTCATGTGAGTAATTATTCTTCATTCTCTCACCACAGGAACCCCTTGCACCTTCTCGTGGAAAATGAGGTCACCCTGAATCATGCTGGGTCCCTCCAGAAGACAGGGAGATCCACCCACAGCATCACAGGGAGCTGGGCTTATCTCTCCCCATTCAGTGATTCCTGTGGGGTCTGCTGTAGGGCAGCCTCAGTTGTAAAAGAGCACAAATGTCATGTTTGCAGGCTAAAGAATGAATTTCCAGCAGAGCAGGAACAGATACTTTGTGAAGAATAATATAATAATATAATATTTTCAGATAATAATGCAAAGAGCCAGGGATAAATTCTTTTTAAAAGGTCTGATTCCTATTTCAGCTACTGAGGAGCTTTAGTCATCACTGTAAAATGAATGTTTAATCAGTATTTATTTTAAAAGCAATTTCTATCATCAGTCAAGATTTCAAGTTGGTTTTAACCGTTTGCATTCCCTGTAAAATACATATATATGCATATGAACAGGCACAGTTATGCTATTTAAGGCCATCACTACAGACTGAGAGCAGAGAAAACAGTATTTTGAAGCTGTTCAATTAGCCAAAAATTACCTTAGGATTTATAAGAAGAACAGATTTATTTTTCCTTGTCCAAAATCTTAATATTGGAAAATTAGGAATCTCTCCCTGCCTAGTTAGTTACCAAGGCATGGGTTTTTAAAAGCCTCTGATATTCCAAGCCAAAATTGTGAATTTTGACGACTGGCAATTATCCAGGAAGTTGTATAAATAGTATTTCTTACCCTTCTGCCACGGACACAGATTGTATTTCTGACTGCAAGAACTTGAAAATACGTGCTGGCCAGTGATTCCTGACCACCAAACGGCTCCCATGTGGCAGAGGAGGTGGCTTTTATTCTGCTTCATCTCTTTAACTTATTCTTAGCTGTACATTAGTTTTGTAAACACTTGTGTGGGAATTCTTTGGTGTGCACAAGGTTTTCATCACCTTAATTACTCACAGCACAGTAGGTTACTTGGTCCAAAATCCAAAGTACTAATTCAGGAATGACTGACCACTTTATTAACATCAATATTAAAATGCTTCATATCAAAAGGCATGAAAAAAAAGACGATCCCAGACAATCCTTGGACAGAGGCAGCCTCAGTTTTGTCTGGTGGATAAAGGTCTGACCTGTGTGTTTGTTTAAAATGGAGAACAAGTTCTTAATGGTTTTCCATACATTTGGGCCTGTAAAAAAAAAAAAAAAAATCAAACCTCACAACAAATTATTTGCCAGGGAGACCTCCAGCAGACACTTATCATGTGAATGTGTGATTCCTGCAGATCACTGTTGCTTCTCCCTTTGTTCTTGTTCAGCTCATCTGAGAAATTATGCGTGATTTTGCTGTAATAGTATTTTGTTGGGTTTGGTTTTATTTTTTTGGGGGGAAACAAGCAAGTATAGAGTAGTCCAACACACTGTTCATGGATCTAATAACAGTATCACAGGACCTTGAACATCCATTCATACTACTGGCTTGAAATTTGTAAAAATCAGGTGAAAGACACCCACTATTTCCAGTAATTGGATGAAATTCAATTATCTCCTTCAGGCATCTGATTGTTGGAAGTCTAACTGTAAACTCTGCATTGAAGGGCTGCGACAAAAAAAGAAGAAGAAGAAGAAGAAGGGTTGCACTTGGAGGACTTTGGCCAGGTGATATACCTGGTACCCCTACATTCCCCCAGGACACCCCTAAAGTCCCTCTGAGGCTGTGCTGGATATTTACCCCCACCTTTACGTGTGCTAAGCTCTTGCATAATTGTGCCCCAATGTCTCTGAGCTGGGTAAAAATCACGAGCAGATAGCTTTGCAAATATATGGCTGACTGTTTGGAATGGAATAATTTGCTTGGTGCCTGTCAGTGGGGTTTATGGCCAGAGTATTCCTGTGTCAGAGTTTACCAGGAGCATTCAGGAATATTCTTGTGCCCTTGCTAATACTGAACAGGTGGATGCTATAATGTTTTGGGGTTTTTTTATATTTTATTTTTTTTATTTCTGTTGGGGCAAAATGCTCTGCATAACAAGCTGACATAAAATTTAAAATGCACAGGGGCAGAACTGTAAGTTAACTTTATAGCCCGGATTTAGTGCCAGCCCTTTGCACTCAGCACCATTTGCATACATCAGAGATTCCTGGACTCTGTGTGTGTGTCCAGGTCACTTATTCATTATTATAATTTATTTCTAGCACAGCAATACCTCGAGGCCCCAGGGAGAGGCAGTTACACATACATGCATATAATGAAAAGAGAGTTCTTGCCCTGAATTGCTCAGTGCAGAGCTGCCTACCTGGTACAACAGCATCCCATGCAGAGATGCCAGAGCTGCCTCTAAATGAGATGATACATTTGTGCAGTATAGTGTAATGCCTTGCAGAGACACTCTCTGTCCTGGAAACAGTGTAGTTACATCACTACAGACCTATATCTGGGCTAAATTTGCAGTAAATAATGTATAAACTGACAGCTACAATGCTTCCAGTTTTAGTTGTCTCTGAAAGTGCATTTTCCTGTGAAGATCTGTTCTTTAAATTTGCTGCCTAAACAGAATGGGTAAAATAACAGCTAAAAGTTTAAAATTGTGACACTCAGGAGAGAATGCAAGGTTTTTTTTTTCACTGTGGCTTTATCTGTCAAAGTAGGATAACGTTCCTTGAGAGCATCTAAATGAACCTGTCTTCACTGAGGGAAAAAAAACAAAACACGAAACTACACAAAAAACCTGACAACCACTCCCCCCAATCAAACCCACAACCCAAATGCAATTTATTTACCTTTAGTAAGTAATATATTTTAAATTCTCATGCCTTACACACAGAGGTAGACCTGGCTAGAATGAATTACTCAGAGTAATAATGATCTTCTTACAATGAGAGATGAAAATGAATTAACACTAGATGATGATTTTTTTTTTTTTTTAAATAAAGTATTTTACTACAGGCAGGAATTAGTGCAAGAAATTCCCATGGTCTGTGCTGTGCAGGCCGTCAGATTACATTAACACAGTGGTCCCTTCTGACTCTACAGTCCATTAACTTAAGTATGAAGTTAGAGGAGAAAGGGGGATAAAACTTGGCAGTGGAAGTAATTGATTTTTTCAGGTCAGAAATGAAATCAAATCAGAACAGCAAACATCACTTAGGATCAGCATTTTTATTTATTTATTTATGATGTTCAGCAAATTGAAACAATTTACTTTGGGTTGAGTATCCACATCAACCTGAGATAATATTATTAAATTCCTTTAAGAACATGTTTAATAAAAGCACAGGTGGAATTTATAAATCCAGGGGCAGATATGAAGGGTGTCCTGGGAAAAAGGGAAGTTTATAGGCTTTCTAGTCCTTTGGAGGAAATTTTTTGCCATCTTGATCCTCCCATCTCTTTGTTATCTATATGTGTCTATATGGATTGCTTTTTTATTTTTCATAGATACGTAAAAATATAGGCATTACTCTTTGTTTTTTGTTTCCAAGGATGTTTGAGGGCTAAATTTGCAAAAGCAAGCTCAAAGAACATAATGATCTTTGTTACAAGATGTACTTTACACTATTAATCACAATATGGAGCACCCAAAGAAAAATCAGACTAAGGAATATTGTCACTATGCGTAAAAACATTGCAAGGGTCCTCAAACAATGACATTTTCTTCTGTTTTGGAATGAGAAAAAAAATCAGGTGTCTGAGTTTCTATGAGATGCTGATATTCTGAGCTACAATATTAGTTACATCTGTGTTTTATCTACTCTGGCAATTCTCTGATATCTCTTTCTTTTGGGACTTTTAGCATAACAATCAGTTTCAGGGGGTTTGAATCTTTCCCCAAACTCAGAATTCAGTTTATTTCCCCAATGGCCAGGTGTATTTGAAATGAAGATGCCAAACTAAAAATAATTAAATAAATAAATAGAATTAACAATAAAGGGCAGGTTAGTATCTCCCTTTTCCCCATGGCTAATTTTTTTCCCCAGAGTTCATAAAAGCTGCTGGAGCAATTATCATCCTGTTACATTCTGGAAGAGCACTTTTAAATAATTTTAAAAGTGATCTGTTTTTTTAACATAATTACTATCATTACATTTTTACGTGGGAGCGAACTAAGAGATAAGTTCCTTCCAAGTCAATAAATATCTTAGCCTGAGGCTCTAGAACTTCATCTGTTTATCTTACTAACCCTCCCTAGAAAAACAAAATAATTATTGCCTAATGATAGTAGATGTGAGTTTTCTGTTTCAAGTACTTTTCAATTACTAAGCAGGACACCAAAATATTTTTCAATATTACAGGAACATCTGTTGAACCTGGTTGGAAATGGAGTATAAAGTGAAACATGGGACATAAATCCACTGGTATTTTTTTTCCTGTTGCCCACAAAATAAGTATCCACATAAGAGCTTGGCCCCCTCCATGAACCTTGCAGGAATCACTCCTCTGCTGTTAGTCAGTCAAGCCCCTGGGGAAGGAAAGATCCCATTTACTAATAAGATTTCAAGGGTCGACAAGGGAAGACTTTTCATTATAATGGTCTTGTTTTCTGAGGAATAGTTAAAGACTTCCCAAGGTGAAGTACTGAGAGATGTAATCTCTTTCTAATCTCCAGGAACTGCCACTTTCTGTTATTAATATTGCTTCCCCACCATGGGCTACAACTCCAGAAAATACGCAACACATGCCTGACATTAGGCACATTTTCAAAATCCATTGATTTCCACAACATTCAAGCATGTGTCTGCAGAAAAATTATGATTCCTTCTCCCTTTTGGGAAAAGAAATTATCCCTTGATTTAAATAACATCATGCCTACATATCAGTAAATAATTTCAGTTCAAGATCCATGGAAAGGTATATAAATAATCATCTCATTCCCTGTGCATATTTCAAATTTCATTTTCAAGGCCGTTGCTATTAACAGCTACTAATCATGGATTCATAGAATAATTAAGGTCAGAAGGGAGCTCTGAATATTATCCAATCTAGCCTGATACTAAATGCAGGCTTAATTAAATCAGGTTGCACAGGACCTTGCCCACTTGAGTTCTGAGTATCTCCAAGGATGGAGATGCTATTATTACTTTTTTTTTTCTGTTGTTGTTGTTGTTGTTGCTATTAAAATGGTATATTTCAAAAAATGAAGTAGAAATTGAGACTCTGAACACTCCCAGTTCTGTCATCACTGCCCCTGTATGAACTTTTAATTTGTCCTTTAAGTAAGATCTTCTCCCCAAAGATGCAGTGAAAATTTGTTATTCAAATCAATATAGCTGGAGCAAAAAAAAGGCATTGTGTCATCTGGAGCTGCTCAGAGGGTGCCAATCCTAAGGCAGTTGTGCATTTAGAGGTCTTTGCCCTCCCTGCTCCCTCACAGGTAACTGTAAGGACATCATATTCTCAAACTCATGGCAAACCTCCCCTTCACGAGGGGCAGAGATGAGGTGGGTGATGAGGGTAAGAAAGAGCAGGGTGCAAAGGATCTTTAGGAAGAGTATAAAGGAGGAGAGGGAATCCATAAAGATACTTGACTGGAATAGCTGTTAAAACCAGAACACATCTAAAAGTTTGAAGACAGAGATATTCTTACCATGTTTTTGCCATTATATCAATTTTTCTGATGGGTGAGGGGTAGAAAAAGGGGATGAATCAGCACCAGCAGGATGCTGTACAAGGGGAAGAAGGGGAAGATTCTGATCAGGAAAACGGGGGGCAGGAGGCTGATTTCCTTACTGACTGATGGGAGCTGGGAGCTGGTGCTGAACAGCAGCCCAGAGAAATAGCAACTCAGAAATCAGGGGCACCAGTGGTCAGATTCCCTGAGGGAAGTAGTTTCTAAATAAAAGCTGAAAAATATGGGTGAGAAGCTAGTTTAAGAAAAAGAGATTGGAGCAAAGGATTGAGAGGACAACACCTGTAAAATCTGTAAGGATTATTACAGAAACTATTCAATTGAAAGTAGCATTTTTTTCCCTCTTAAAATAAGCCATGTGAGAAGAGGAACTGTAGTGAACTAAAAATCACCCACTGATCCAGGAGCCACATCAAGCAGTGTCCTCATGCTCTCCTGGGCCTATCACAGAAACCAGACACTATTTCCATTTCCTTAACTCCTACTGCTGCAGCATTTTATAATCCCATTCTTTTGTTCTGCTTCTTTCTCATCATTTTGCTCTGTAAAAAGCAGATGGGATATATTTACAGAACTTATTGTTCCTAAGGTAGCTTAGGCTGTAAGTTATACCTGAGCATCTGCTATCAGATTCTGATGGATGTCCTGAGCTGTTTGATAACAGTCTCTGTGAAGTCAAAATTGAATATGCTTTTTCACCCTGTTCTGGTCCAGCAGTAGCACCAAATCTCCTCCCTTATATCTTCATCTCCTTTCAGCTGTTTTCCCTTGAATGACCCCCAGATCATTTTTTTTAATTCATTTTTATTTTATTTTTTTGCTTAGTTTTTTTTTCCCTTTTCCCAGTTCCAAAGCACAAAGCAATATTTCAATTATCAAACCACATTTTCTTCCAGAATGCTTCTCATCTATCCCCCCACAATCCTCAAACAAGCCTTTAGATATTCAGCCCTCATAACAGCCAGTGTCTTTGTATTAATCTTGAAACAGTTAGACTAAAATAAAAGAATAAATTAATTAGCACTTACAGTCCTGGATTTGGATCTAATGCCTGACTTAGCAAAATCTTAGCAAAGATGAGGGAAGTTAACTTATGCAGTAATGCATATTACTGACAAAGGGTCCTTGTTCTTCAATAACTGAACTGGCTCTTTAATGAGAAAGGAAAAAAAGAGAATAAAAAGCTAATTACATCCCTGCTGTAACTACAGTTGGCAATTAAGCTGTATGCACAGCCCTCACAAACACACAGTAAAGGACAGAGCTACTACTTTCTCCCAGAGCATACACTCTGGCACCCAAAATCCAGAGGGATTGCACCAAGGCAGACCAGCTGTGTGTCTTGGGGCCTGACTGGAGCATGTTCCATGCAAGTTGGGTCTTCACTGGAATTTACAGGAATTTACAGGAAGCTTCTGTGCAGAGCTGTTGGCTTTGTGTGAGTTGCTGTGTGAGTTGCTGTGTGAGTTGGCTTTGTGTGAGTTGCTGTGTGCATTCCTTAATTCCGAGCTGAGTTTCTGGTGGTTTTTTGTGACGTAAACCGATCCAAAGGGACACCTGACATTAGTGTGACAAACAGTGTGTCAAATTCACCACCTGAGCATGTAAAATCATTATTCTGCGTTCTATCACGATTCCTCTGAAGTTTCAGTTTATATTTTGTACAAATGAGGGGCAAACCCACTGCTTTTATGCCTCGTGGATATTGTTAGTGTCACTTTAAAAGTTATCTCGGAATAATGCCTGTCTTCCTAAAATTTATTTTCTTATATTAGGACACATTTTTGTTTGGATGTTACAGCTCTGTGTATGCTGGTAAACTAAACAGAAGAGCAAGCATAAGTGTACACTAATAAATTTAGCTCCACATGGGAAGGAAGCCATTGATTTTGCTAAAACTGTTGGACTCATCCTGTGCATCTTGCTTTGGTCACTGCCATTTAGGGCTCTTGTAAACAGCCCTTTCAGAATTAGTGATGGGAATAAATCCTTTATTGGAGAAGCAGGGAGTTCAACAGCATGGATGTCAACACATTTCAAACCAGCAGGTCTGAGTGTAAAAAAACAGTCCCTCATCACATTTAAATCACTTGAATAAAACCACTGAAATCAAACTACACTTTCTTCCAATATTTTGGGAGATTCACAAGTCACGAGTTCTGTGTGGAACTGTAATACACCTTTTCCCCCAAATCTGTAAACAGAATACCTTGATTTTCTTAAAGTACTTGTGTTTTCCCTTTTTCTCATGTGATCTAGGAATTATTTCACACTTTATTCCATGCCAGCAGATTAAAAGATTTAGTACAAATCTAATAAAAAGTGAGTAATATATCCATTCTGTTTGGCAGCCTCTTCAAACACCACTGCCTATAATCCAATAGATAGCTGCTTATCCTGATTAGCAGAGGGCATGTTCAAAATGCAGAGGTATCATCTAGCAAGCTATTGAATGAGGCTATCCTGATGTACCTCTGCAGAAGTAAGAAAACTCTGTTGGAGTCAATATCTTGTTGGCAGGTGGTGAAGAGAACAGGAGCATTAAAAGGAAGAAGATCTAAAGGAAAGATTAAGCCACAATCACTGAGAAAATTTCTGTAATAGAAAATCAAGGTGCTGCTTTGCATGGTTCCATTCTGTCTGGGTTGTTCAGGTTGGCATTAAACAATATAAGATTAAGCACTTGTCAGATGAACTAATGAGTTTTGGATTGATTTCTGTCTTCTGCAATGCTACTAGAATTTTTGACAGATATGATTTATAGGGCATTCTTTGGGCCTGTTCATGAGAAAAGCTGTTTATTTTGGTTGATGGACAGGGTTTCTAATGTTCCCAGTGGAGTGTGCAGATGGCAGGAAGGACAGTAATCTTTGAGACCATCTCTCAATGTCTAGGGTATGTCTCTTATAAATTTGTAATCAAGATCTCAAGAAACTAATGTGGGCAGGCTTCCTCTGAAATTGTTTTTGTGACCTTTGGCCAATATAATGCTCCTTGAAAAATGTATGTCTGGTACTTTTGCTGTTTAGTAAATGGAGCATGTATAGGCAATCAGGAAACTATACTTCCCTTTTTAACTGATGTGACATATATATGCAGAGTTTTGCACATTTACAGTTCTATTCCCTCCGGCTTAGGAGGCTTTTTTTTGGTACATTTTATGTCTCTGGATATTTAGTGCACTGGTAGACTAC
>VXAX01001319.1:13397-49340 GCA_013399835.1 Leptocoma aspasia | reverse complement strand
AAGAAAAGAAAAAAAAAAGCAGCCAGGCAGTCTGCGTTAGAAACTTAATAGAAACTCTAAGGCATGAAGATAACAAATCTAAGCATCTGCACCACTGAATAAATTTTATTCTCATCTGCTGTTCTTGCCATTGATTGTTATTTTTTTCTATTTGTCTTGCTCATAATTAGATTGTACAGTCTTGGAATGCAGGCCAGGTCTAAGCTGATATGGCTGCATTGACTGAAAAAAAAGCTACAGCAATACAGAGAAAACATGGGCCTGTCTGCCATCACTTTCTTACTTCTAAAACTAAATTATCACTTTTTAAAGATGGTTTAAAATACATTAAGTAACACTCATATAAGCATCTCCTGAAAGCCTCAGAGGGGAAGAATGATTGTGGTGCGAGTTCAGACATCTAAGATGGACTGTTTCCACAGCTGCCAGGTGATGGATGTTGGTGACACCATGCTGAGGTGATCCCACAGTTTGGCTCGAATTCCAGTCCTGCATATGTCAGTGGTCAAAAATTTGGCTTCCTAGCACTAGGAATTTAGGAAGTTTGATTTTCAGAGAATGTAAACTGTTTACTGCCATATTTAACCTTAAGCTTAAATGTTTGAAGCCTTTGACCTGTTCAATTACTCAGATCCTCCTGCTTTCTTGAGTCCTACTACTAAATCCAAAGATGGGCACTTTTTTCCCCATCCCCCTTTCTCAAGTGTGTGTATGTCTTAGAACAAACCCTAAATTTTCAAGACTACTCTGTCTCCGTACCCTTGTGCCTGTGGGATGATGATTTTTCCTCAATAAAAGCAGAATGCAGGTTAAGTATCAGCAGAGGCATAATGATGCTCCATTAGAGAGCTGAGAATTGACTGCCTCTGTTATCTCCAGAGGCCTTTGTCACAGCTCGGGGTGGTCTCAGGCACACAAGACATCCACACAGGACAGACAGAGGTGACAAATAGACTAGAGCAGTTGTGCCCTTCTGGATAGGCAGCTGCTTAATGTCTGTGATTAAGCACCTAATTCAAGCCCTGAACAAGCTTCTGGGAAGCCTCCTAGTTTTCTCCCATTATCCTTCCCCACCATGGCCACCAAAAGCATGTTGGGTGATGGAAGAAACACTAAAAAGAGTGTCAGCAGAGATGGAAACCAGGTCAATGAAGACAGCTCAGTAAACAAGGGATGCCAAAGCAGCAAGAAACAGCCAATGTTGCATAAGTGACAGAAATCACAGAAACATAATATTTTCCAAAATGTGTTAGATATTAGGAAGAATTTGAGATTAAGAAGATTAGATATAAGGAAGAAATTCTTGCTTGTGAAGCTGGTGAAGCCCTGGCACAGGTTGCCCAGAGCAGCTGTGGCTCCCTCATCCTTGAGAGTGTTTAAGGCCAGGTTGGATGGAGTTTGGAATAACCTGGGATAGTGGAAGGTGTCCCTGTGCATGGCAGGGGGTGTAACTGGATGAGCTTTAAGGTCCCTTCCATCTCAAACCACTCTGTGATTCTTATTAATGAGATTATTGACTGCTAAGACAATTTTTTGTATCTTGAAATAGGACCCAGAGTACAGAGAAATATAAAGCACCCAAGTCAGCACAAGACCAGAAAAGCCCGACATCCAAACAGCCTTTTTATACATTGGACACACATTATCTGGTGCCAGACTTGTTCCTTGGCTTTTACCCTTTTTTATCCACAACAGAGGATATCCAAATCAGAGGGCTTTTACCCTTTTTTATCCACAACATCCTAAATATCCTGAGTAGTTTTTGCTTCTTGTTGGCTTCAGCTAAACAACGCAATCACTTTTCAAAGGAATTTGTAATCCAAGCACCCTTTTGCTCTCACTTTAGGGAGATGCCAGGTCTCTCTGTTGAGGCTGCAAGTTATTGCATTACATTACTGAGGCATCAAATCAAAACACTGCCACTCATAACCTCGGAGCTGCTGCCTCATTATCTGTGAGCACACAGGTTGTGGTGGGTTTGGAGCTGGGCTCTCTGTGCAAACACAGTGTAGACATAGTGTCAGCCTCCTCATTTACAAATTACACCATCTTCTTTCTCTAAAGGTTTATCACTAAATGTCTTCCAGCTTATTCCTTCTTATCTAAGCCTGCATGTCAAAACCGTACAATTTCAGGTGAGTTCTCACGGCAAACTTGTGCAGGAAAAGTTAGTGATTGTTTGACTCTTGGGAAGATGCCTCACTAAGCAATCACAATTGCTTTTCC
This sequence comes from Leptocoma aspasia, assembly GCA_013399835.1. Classification (NCBI taxonomy): domain Eukaryota; kingdom Metazoa; phylum Chordata; class Aves; order Passeriformes; family Nectariniidae; genus Leptocoma; species Leptocoma aspasia. Next base: position 47,114 of record VXAX01001319.1, on the reverse strand, counting down.
CACTGTGTCTGTTTGCTGTTGAACACTCTTCTACTACTGTCAAGAATATCCTGATCTTCCCTCCCTTAAGATATTATTAAGTAGACCTAGCAGTTTGCACAAGAAGTTCTTGCTATTGCTCCCTCTGCTCATAGCTTCCACATTGTAGTAAGAAATTTACCCATCTTTAACCCTGACTACTACATGAACCCTTTCTTTGTATGTTTTATCCAATTTTTCTTCTGCATTGATGATGCCTTCCTCCTTCACACCATTAGCAAATTTCATAAGCAATCTCCAGTACTTCATGCCAAGATTGTTTAAAAAGCTAATAATGCATGACTCCAGCCTTTAGTAATAATAGTAGGCTATTTCTAGCCTCTTATTACCTCTTATAATATGATTTCTTAGCTCTTTAAAGAATCTCAGAGGAATCCCCATTTTCTGTTCATTAACTGAAAATACCTTATGTGGGAACAACTAAATATTATGATTTAGCTCTACTGCACTGACAACAGGTTTTTTTAACAAAAAACTATTTGATTTGAGAAAAATATTGATTTTATCTGTGCCATTTCTCCATTATTTCCATCATTTTACTATTCATTCCTTGGAGAAGTTGTGCATATTATTGAGATCAACTGGTGAACCTGAAATGTAGTGGATAATTTGCTTTCCCTTCGCTATCTATGCTGCCAAGTTTTTTGTTTTCCTTATACAAGATATACATGATAGTTATACATGATCTTTTTTTTTATTTTTCTTTCAGTATACATGATAGCACCTAACTTAACCCAGACATGATGTGATTCACACTTGATGTGATTCTTGAGACTTTCCTGTGCATGATCAGGAGTTGGACTTAAATGATCCCTTTTTGTTCCTTCCAATTCAAAATATTCTATGATGCTCTCATTTTATGAAATATTTTTTTATCAAGTTGTTATTTTAAGGGAGCTTATGATGGTATCTATTACACCCAGAGACATATAAAAATAAAACTCATGAAGCATTGGCTCTATGTCATTGTCATTTTAGGACCCATATCTTTATTAACATTCCAACATTATTAGGAAAACTATTTTAAAAGACAAAAATATCCAGTTTTAGGACCATATGCTAGCCATGGTTTCTTTAGTCTCAAAAAATGGAAAAATAAGGGTTGTGCTGAATCCTCATTCCTTCCCCATCACCTTCAACTTATGCTCACAGGAGGATGTCCCAGCTGCCACAAGTTGTATTCCCTCTGCACCAGCAGCAGAACAAGGCAGATTTTTCTCACACAGGGGTGTGAGGTTTCCCTTCCCTTAGCCCCTTCATGTCTGCTTTGGCTTAGGCATGGCATATACTCACAAATTCTTTGGGATACAACTTTTTTGCAGTGAATTCCTGCCAAGGTTCATAGAGTTAATTCAGGGCTCTGAATGAAAACTCACTTTGCGCTGCAATTTTATTGACCCCTGCAGTCAATTAATCTCCCCTCCCTCAAATGAGTGAGAGAGTACAGAACAAAACCCATTTCTCACAACTGTTTTTCTTTGGTTTGATCTGTTAAGAGCAAAAGTTATTCTGCTTCCTCTATTTGGCCCCGGCAGGTTAAAAGGACAGATGAATTTGGGTGAAATAGTACAACTGTCACCTACTGGTTTTAAATGAGGGACTGGGAAAGGATTTCTCAGGACTTCAGGTGGCAGATGATTTTTTTTTTTCTCATACTGCAGATCAAAAATTATTTATTGGAAGAAAAAAAATGCTCTTTAAAAAGATAATTCTTTTGATGTGATATTATAGGCGCTCCAAACTTCACCTTCTGTCCTCAAAACTCTGCCGTTCTTACCCAATATCAAATGAATCAATCCCAGACTCTTATGGATGATTATTACTTCTGTGTATATAGCAATTAAATCTCATGGACATGACTCTTCTCATTTTCCATCTGCTCTGTGTCAGCAAGCTGTACCAGTGACCTTTTCTACAACCATGGCCATTCTCTGTTTGTACTGCAATTTCCACACTTGTGCAGTGAAAATAATGACAACTTTCTTTCCAAGGGCATGGGGAGATATAACAATGAATGATGTCCCATGGGCCTAATTCAAAGTCCACTGAAGTAGCTGAGAACCTTTCAGCTGAATCAACATGCATTCAATCTGGTGCTGTAAAAGCCAGATCATTCTACTGCACACCAAATCTCAGGGCTGATGTAGCCCCGTGCTTCAGGCAGCAAGTCATGTAGCAATCAACCCTAATTTCTGCAAACATATTTGTTTATTAATGTATTCATTGTTCATTTTTCATACCATAATTTTCAGCCCTTGGCAGGCCCCCAGTAAAAGTACACAGTGCTTGTTGTCTGGAATGCTGTTCTGTGATTGCTCATCTGAAACATATGGCAAGGGTTTTAATCTGTTTGGTGCAATTACTGAAAGAGAAGGATAGAAGTATAATCATTTGGGATATGTGGATATGTTTCCTTTTTTTTTTTTTCCCTCCTCAAATGATGAACTTCCTAAAATTTTTCAAGCTGGTGCAGACCTCTGGATAAATTTTATTTACATAGATATCTTTATGTCAAATGTCCAAATATGGCTATTCTCTGCAGCCTTTCCTGGAACTTTCAGAATTAGGCTGTGCACCATAGGTTATGTCTGTCCTGGTAAATCAGATGTTTCTAGTGCTGTTCTCTGACAGTGAGGCCAACAGGGAAGGATCAACCCAGTTCACACAAAAAACATTTCTCACTGTTCAGAGCTGAGTTGCTGTCTGTAAAGTGCCAGCTGAGATTGGCTTCCTGACCATGAAAACTTCCAGTCTATTCTGGGGCCTGTTTGTAAGACAGAGTCAGCCCAGGTCAGTGCCACATAAGGTGAAACTTCTACAAACAGTTTGCAAGACCATTCTCCAGAATCTGGGAATGCTCTTGGGCAATTAAAACCTCTGAGGAGAGCAGAATGCAGACTGAAAGTGGTGCCTTTTGATGAATAAACCATTTTACTTAAGATCAGAAAAGTGCAGTGGGTCCAAGAAAATTCAGGCATATAATTTGGTCACCTGACACCATATTCAGCTATCTCTGTTTATAGCTAATGAGGAAAAACATGTGCCTCCAGAGACTCATCTGGAGAAATGGCACGATGTGTGAGGAGTTTTGCTCCCTTTATGTAGTTGGAAGTCATGAATAGTTTGAACCACATGAGACTTGGAAAATCCTACTCTTTCTTTAGTACATAAAAATATCTCTAATTCAAATTTTCTTCCATTTTTTTTCCAAAAATCTATTTATTATTACTTCCTGATTTTATAAAATAAATTGAATTTGGAGAGAGCAAAAAGTATACCTGAGATTAGTTGAGTTTATATACAATAAAGACTTAAGACCAAATCTCGTGCAAAGATGGGGAAACACTGGTGGTTTGCCTGGAGAAGCTGTGAAATCCCCAGCATGGGAGTATTTTAAGAACAGCCTATGAAAACATGTGCCTGCTGATATTTTCCTGGGGCAAAGGAATGAACCAAGAGACCTACTGAGACCCTGGTTATTTTGTATTTTGGAGCCCAGGGTTTTATAAAGTAGCAGTGGTTAAAATCGTATAACTGGAACATCACCCTCCTGTAAAATAGAAGTAATCCAATTAGAGTTTTCAGTTTTGAAGAATGTAAATTTACCCCTATTTTGTCAATATACAAAATGTCAGTGATTATATTAGTCAAAATTTTGCATAATATAAAACTTTTAAATAAAGTTGTTTAATAATAGTATGTCCTTCTCCAGTGATTTTTATGTTAAGATCTAAAAGTAAATGAAAGAAACTTTTTATGGTGCTAACATCATATCAATTTATGGACATGAAACAGAGGCAATGAGGAGAACAAAAAAAGAGAAAAGATTATTCTGAAATACTTGTGAATCCTGTAAAGCCATGATTTTGCCCATGTTTTTAAGCATTAAGAGCCAGTTTGACATCAATACCCTGAGTCAATAAAGTACTCGAAATACAAATTTTGCTGCCAATTTTGACAACATACTGAGTCCTGTGTTCCATAGGTATGCCTAAATCAAAATATTTGGGCATCCAAACATCATCATGGGAGAAGGAGGCCGGTGGATCTGAAGAGTAGATACAATTTGTACTTCCTGGCATAAATTAAAACTGCTTCAAAGAGAGCTTAAAAATCTGTTCCTGGCCTTTGTGATTCAGTGTCAAAGACTCAGAATAGTGACCCTGTTTATCTCACCTTTTAACCACAAGATTCTTGTTTCTGAAGAACTGAGGTACATGTCACCTCAGTAATGGCTCCCACCTTCTAATTTAAATGTTTTGCACTGTAATCTACTAAACCCGTTATTTACTACTAGAATTAAATTCTTCGTCGTTATCTTCTTTTTTTTGTGTGTGACTTCACAGATGTAAGCAGAAGTGACCTTCAAGATGAGGAGCCTCATTGGATTTACCACCTGCTCCACCAATGGTCTACAGACCGACATCTAAGGTGTCCAGAATATATTTTGGTAGTGAGTACAATTTTAGCAGAAATTTAATCAACTTGCCCCTGTTAAATATTTATCCAATTATGCAAGTGACAAGCGAAAAATGAATGAATTCCTTTCAACATAATATAAAATAGCACATAGCAGAAGGGAATTTTATCATTAAAGATATAATGAGATCATGAACACCTCCAAAGGGGTGAGTTAATCAAATAAGGCCATAATATGACAAGCAGCCTGTCAGAAGAAATTCTATTTGCTGCAGTACGCGAGTTGCATTTGAGTTAATAATTGAGTCGCGTAACCACCCTACCAACCTTGTTAGAGGATGTCACACTCAGCCTTGCTGATGAAGGAGGACAAAAGTGGATGGTTTGAAAGGGGAATTCCCCGAGCTGATATTGACAGTGGGTGCAATTACAGAAACTGCTGACTCTGACAGATACAGACCTTTCCCTCAGGTGTACATAGTGTGTACTGCCCTCTCTTCTCCAAAATAATGATGCCCCAGGCGTTAAGTGTATATATACATATGTATACTTGAAGAACCAGCTGTTTAGAGAGAACAGTCTGAAGCTGTTCAGAAGAAAAGCTCAAGATATATACTTTTCTTTTGAGAAGGAAGAATTTAAGGCCCATAGCCTTAGCTCGTCCGAAATCTCACATCAGCCGAGCTCTCGTGATTTACACAGGCTAATGCTTTGTCTCACAGTATGTAATCTTTTTCCATTAATATTTACCTGCTGTTCCATAATGACTACAAAATGCCTGACAATAGCTAGACAGTGGGAGTTCTGTGACTGCCACTTACTACACAAATCATAATCAAGCTACTGGTACCTTGCGCTTCCTCCGTTTTTCTGTCACATCCATCTGGTGTCCTTCCCACACAGACTAAGAGTAGACACTGCCTCCAAGTGCAGTTTTCCTGCATTGGGGATGAAAATAGTATTGCAAGAGCAATAGGCAAAAATTAGCGTGTGATTTCTAATAGCAACGACATAATAACATAGAGCCTCGTTCCCTCCAGAAGCTCAAGGCACTTAGAATAATCTGCAAGTTGTGTTTTGTAGAATAAATGTAAGGTACTAAGAGATCAAAGGATTAGTCTGTGATCATGCTATCGGCAGATCTTCTTCCAGCTGTAAAAGGAAAGAATTAAAAAAAAAAAGTTGAAATTCATTTCATTATTAAGAATAACTTCACTACAGGTACAAAATATTATTAAGTTGAAAGCTGTACAGAAGCTGTCATGATGAATCATGAATCCTGTCAAAAGTCATTGAAATACATATTTTGTGAACTTTCTGAAAAAGAACCAAATAACTGCTGACACAGTTTGCTAGCTTTGGGTAAGTTTATATTTTGAAAACTTCAAGAATTGAAGACACAGCTCACACAGAGGGAAGTGTCATAGATTTAATCTGAAAATCATGCTAACTTCTCTACACTGACCTATGTTACTGATCATCATACTATCTTATTGGTCTTGTGATCTTCATGTAAAAGAAGACATGACAATGACACCTCTGAACCTTGAAACACAGCTTTATCTGAAAAAAATAATTTCCAGGAACTGGGATGTAACAATCATATATATCTGAAATGTCTTGAAGAAGACAATACTGTCAGAAAATACTATTTCTGGTGGGCAGAAATAACACCAGTTACCATAACATAGACATATATATTATTAAAAAAAAAAAAATCAATGTTCTATATTGGATTTCAGATGATCCTTATACAAGACTGTCTTTACCACTTATCTTGTGATTCTACCATAAACCCATAATTCACTATCTGTTCCCCATTTTACTGAGCCTTGCAACATTTTATTTGTGAATCAATTTCCACCTGTCAGCTCAGAACAACTGTGCTTCACTTCCACTTCCTTTGTCTCTATCTATTCCTAGTTCCTTTAATACAGAAAAAACCTCTCTTTTATGAGTTACTGCTACACCTGCTGCAATGGAACACTCACCTTGGCTGAAGAAACAGGCGCAGTTTATTACAGACACCAAAACATCCTCCCCTCCTCCAACAGTGAGTTGGAGTGCTTACAGGACATTTACAACACTGTCCCCAAAGGGGACCCAGCACCTAAGTCTTCAGTCAGATGGTGCTGACAGCTGCTCGGCATTTCTGCTTCAACTCCCCCCTAATTTTGCATTTTGACTCTTTGCTGATTTTGTTTCATTAGTAAAATATACATTAAACCAACTTAATGTCGAGGGTGGGGTGGTGTTTAAGTAGCTGCCATGTGCAAATGAGTCTTTCGTATCCTTCAGGAAAAAGCAAACAGCTTCAGAGGGGAATATTAAGTGCACCCAGTAAAATCATGTAGCAGATGAAATGATGGACATGAGGTAGACAGCAATGCATTAAAATGCATCTCCTGTGTGTCTAAGCACTCAAAATTCCAAGGCACTGAACAGTCTTCTGCTAGCTCAGGCTGGAAAACATCACACAAAGAGACACCAATTTTAGTCTTAGGAGCTGACTGAACTTAGTTCAAGAAATCGCAGGTATGAGATGTAGCCATATAGGAAAAAAAAACATATAAGAAACTAAAAAGACTTTGTCTCCTAAAAGAGAGCCTAAGGTGGGACCAAGCACCTGCTAGTTCAGGCTGTTTGAGTTGTCAAGTTCAGTTGTTCAAGCAACTGAGTCTGTGATCTGGTCTTAGCCGAGCTAATTTAGGCCTCCAGATGTGGGTGTATGTATGTGAGGTATATTTCTGAGCTATTTTATAGTCAGTGGAGTGAGATAATACAATCCCACTGGCATTGAGTGCACAAATTCAAAACCAGGTTGGGTGGAGCTTTGCCCAACCTGGTCTAGGGGAAGGTATCCCTGTCCATGACAGATGGAACTAGGTGAGGTTTAAGGACTGTTTCAGCTCAAGCCATTCTAGGATTCCGTGATTCTCTGAATTTAGATGAGTAGCCAGTTTGTGATAGTGATTTGTGCCAGAGAATGATTCAACAGGACTAACCACCCTGACTCTCCACTGACTGTAAAGACAACTTCACCATCCAGCACAAAAGTAGCCACTTAATTCTGGATATTTTAACCAAAAAACTCTACATCCTACTGGCTGNGGGGGGGGCGGTGGGGGGGGGGCGGTTTGTCACATTGTCACATTTCAGAAAAAAAAAGGCAAGTATTATGTGTGGACTTGTCCAGACTAAGGAGGCCCATTAGATCAGATTTGGAAAATAATTATCTTTTAGTCTGTTAAGCTGACAGAGTATTGCCCATAGGAAAATGTGTTAACCATATAAAAGTCAGAAGCACCACATTTTATGAGCAGGACAGATTCATTCAGGTCCTCCTGTCAAACACTAAGTCAAGGATAGCAACGTAGCAAAATAGGATGTCAAAACAGGGTACCAAATCCTATCAGATTCTCATCAAATTGTTACCCATGCTAAATCTTTATGTGATTGCTACAAACATGTGCCCTATTTCAGTCACAAACTAAGCTTTCAGTTGCTAGTGAGGCTGCCTATAAACTTGCATATTCAGTAGGCATTCTGGCAGGGTACTACAGCATGAAGGCACAGAAGGCTAAACAGCAGAGCTATAAATAAAGTGGGACCCTGCTTCCAAGAAATGCTAACTCCTACACAGCTCACTATCTAATTTAACAGGGTACCGAAAGACCAAATTTTCTCCTACTTGTCTTCAGATTGGGCAGGGAGAGGAGAACAACTGGAGGAGAATCAAAAGGCAAAGAAATCCCCATGAGCAAATAAAAAATTGCAAAAGAAATAGACAGTGTGTGTCTTAGGGAGATTTAAATTAATTAACTCATGGTAGAGATGAAGAAGAGACAATTGGTTATTTTAGCATGCTTCCTTTGCAGTCAGTATGTTACAAACAAGGCATTTGGTCACATTTTCTGCAAGTCCATGTATTTTCAGAACTACTGTGCTTAAATTTAGATGAGCTGCAGGTTTTTAGATTGCTCCTGTATTTCAACTCCTTTTTTGTTTGCTTATTCGTTTATTTCCTACCATGTACAAACTTCTTCAGAACAAACTTTGGAAAGAGATCTGGGGATATTACTTTGAAACTTGGTCAGTGTGATCCCCTTTGAGCTCTGTATTTTCACTTGATGGCCCTCAAATATCAGTGAATACTGCAGAAAGTGTGGGACAGAGTGAAAAAGCTGCAAATTTAATGTAACATTTACTTCTCCTTCCTGAGTTGGGACAGATCATCTCTGTCATTTCAATAAAGCTCCTAACAGCAGAGAGAATTCCTTCCTTGTCTTCAGAGTTTGAAGAAGCTCAATTGCAATTCTAGTCCAGATGCCACAGTGCTGCTTTGAAGAGCTGTGGTAGACAGAGATATTTTAACAGAATTACAATTATGTGGGTGTATTAGTGCCTGAACCACAAGTCTTCATTAGTATCTATCATCTCACTCAAAACCCAAATGTAGAGAAAGATCTCACATAAATTCTAACACTTATAAAATGATTTTTTCTTGTTTTGCCTTAAATAAAACCCAAAAAATGAAACAAAAAACCCAAACAGGAAAAACAAACAACCAAAAAAAATAGAAAAAAAGGGTTGAATTCTAGAAAAGGAAAATTTCAGATTATTTTTTTCTTGTTAATTTGGGATTCTCTCTTGAAAAGAGAAAACACAACTCTTATCTTTAACAGAGTTAGGGAACAGTAACCTGTACTGATTTAGCTGAAGCTACATTCCCACAAAAATATTGGAATAAACAACTCAAAAGTTTGTAAACACCTAGAGGATAATAAGAGAAGGGCAACAGTCAATTTACATTCATCAAAAACAATTCACGTCAAACTAATCTGATTCCTATTATGACACTTTTTCATAAGGGAGGAGTAGGAAATATCATATACTTTGACTTTAACAAAGCTTTGACACTCTCTTACATGAAGGACTTAGACAAAGGTTTGAAAAACATTATCCAGGTGACCCTTCAGGGTGTGGGACTATGTAGCTACTGCCAGAGCATTAAAATTTAGATAGCTACCCCTAGTCAATACCGTGGGCTGTTTAAGATTCTGTCTTAAGCGTGGCACAACTCATAATTCTATAAATGGTTTGGATGAAAGGAAGTAAAGCATATTTATTGCAGTCACAGAGACCACCAAGGTGAGCATCTGCAAACAGTGGGGAAGAAGAGTAGAATTCAAAACAATTGGAGAGAAGTAAAGATAAAAGTATAGTGCTGTTCAGGAAGGTCAAATGTAAAGTGAATCTCTTGGAAAGGCAGAACCACACACACACCAAAGGGGAATTCTGGCCTGGCTGAGGTGTGGCAGAGTGAGATCTGAGTAATGTTAGACTGAGCCAAACAAAAGTCACAGATGAACTCATCACAGAATCACAGAATGCTTTGGGTTCCACCCAAAAGGGAGCCCTTGTTCGAAGGGGCCACCTTGTTCAAACTCCCTGGGCAGGGACACCTTCCACAAGGTCACATTGCTCCAAGCCCTGTCCAGCCTTTCAGGGATGGAGCATCCTCTGGGCAGGGCCTCACCACCCTCAGAGTGAAGAATTTCTTCCTAATATCTAATCTAAACCTCCTTCTGATGGTTTAGAGCCATTCCCCCTTGTCCTGACCCTTCATGCCATGTCCAAAGTCCCTCTACAGCTCTCTTAGAGCTGATTTAGGCACTGGAAAGTGCTTTAGGGCCTCCCAAAACCTTCTCTTCTCCAGGCTGAACAACCACAACCTTCTCAGTCTCAACCTGAGTCAAAAACCTTGTGCTGGTGCTTAGAAGGCACAGTAGTTTAGAAGGATGGGGTTTTTGTAAAGGAACCTCAGTAGTGAATTAGACTGATTTGGTCAGGTGCAAAAAATATTACTTAAGAAAAAGGTTTAAAAAATTAATATACTTTAATATAATAAGAAGAAAAACCAGGAGAAAATGTGAAAGCAGTCTTCAATGGTAAAAGGAAGCTTGGGGAAAGAATTAAAACTTTTTTCTCTGTCTACTGTTGTTAGGCCAAGAAGTAATAAAGCAAAGAAGATTAAAATACAGCATCAGGAAATGCTTTCATCACTCAAGATCTTTAAGAAAAATAGAACCGGCATTTATCACAAGTGACATAACTGACCCTGTCTTTATGAAAGGAGATGGACTACATGACCTCTTAGTGTCCCTTCTAGTCCCATTTTAATTGATTTCTCTAAGAAAAAAAAAAATTCTTTCTCTGAAAGACACACCTATCCTTACCTGAAGCATAAATACGCTGAAAGTAATAACTGTAACTCCCTATGGTTCACAAAATATACAAGAGAAACAGCTGTAAAGTAAAACTCTTGATGAGAAAACAGTCATCTCATAGCTGAAAATTGTGAATGGAAACAGATAATCTCAAATATTTTTAATGTGGGAATTGCTATTTTGATGGGAAAAAAAAAGAAAGACCAGTGCAGCACACAAACCCTTCCAATCCAATTTGACTGATTGAGTTGCTGATATATCACATCTTTTTCTGCAAGACCTTGACAACAGAGAATGGGGCAAGGGAGGATTAGTGATGTTCTCTCTGTAATCCTGAGAGATGCAAGAGTAACTCTGGGGGCAGAGGTTCATAAAACATGTGAAGCTTTCAATGTTATAATTGTCATTATTCACCCATAACAATGAATTTGCTTTCGTTGTTACTGCTCTGATAGCTGGAAGTCCTGCTAGAAAGAATGCAACATACAATCACAAGTCTGGCTCTGTAACTTTCCAAAACTTGTTGGCTTCTCAGCAGCTGAAATGAACTATTCCAACACTACTGTCCTTGGCAGATGTGATACTCTCCACTCCCTGGGGCAAAGAGTGCATCAAAGCACACACATCTTGACTGAAAATTCTGACAGATTCAAGAAGGAAGGAAGATACTACTAATTGTTCATATCTTCCTCCAACTCAGTATTGGCCAAATTGTCAAAAATAGGCCCCTTTTTCCAACCCTTCCCCATTCCCCCAAAAGAACCCAAAACCAGAACAAGATATACCCTTACAAAAGCAGCTAGAGTAATGGAATAATAGCAGAAACAAGATTTCAATAAAGACTATGTTTCAGAATTTCCATATAAACTGCATTAAGTATTTAAATATGATGATAGTTTTTCAGAATCCAAGCAGTCCTTCAAAGAATTGGAATTTTATTGCTCTACTTTTTAGCCAGTGTGTCAATTCAATAGAGAACATGCCTCGAGATGCCCATTGCAACTTTATCTTGGGAATTAATTAAAATTTGATGAGGTATTCTTGTGATGATCAGGCTTTCAAAAAAGTGAATTTTAAGATTGCACTAGAACCAAAACAGTGGTGCTAAACAGATGTGTGAAGTCTTTGCAAAATGTATGGATTACCCATATGCTATATTCGTCTGGTCAGATTCACCTCCTTTTTATGACTGAGCAAATTTTTCACTTCAATGACTAATTAAATTCAATATGACACAGTGTAAATTGAACTAATATTCTGGCCTTTCTTAAATCTCATTTCCTTTCACTTACTTTAATACCACTTCTAGGATGTAACTGTAAAATTTAAACCAACATGTATCATCTACTAGGGAAAAGTGCTGGCAGAGTTGGTCTTTGGGATACTGCAAGTTATGAGTCCAAGGTTTATTAAATGTTTCACCTTTTCACTTCTATATAAAATTGTTTCATCAAAAAATGAATTTTTCCATAGAAGAAGATGATTTCTGTTGGGAGTGGTGTTTTAAGGGGTGTTGCTTTATCTCCTGGGTTTAGCCACACAAACAACTAAGTCAAGCAAAAGCAGCAGGGCAGAGATTTCTGTAAATGTGAAAAAGGGAAAAAAGAAATGGGGGCACAAGTTCCCAAGCAGCAGAGCCACTTCTGATGCACTTTGCACAGCAGAGCTGCCGTGAAACATTTTGCCACTGAAGCATCTTGGTCACATTTTTCGTGGTGCTTTAGTGACAAGTAATGTGGTTTAACTTTCGGATAACTGTCCTTGTTGCGGGAGGGGGAAGTGATGAGGGTATGAAAGATTATGGAATCCCTTAAAATAGTGATCAGATGATAGTTTGAGTATCACTGTAAATCTAGGTATGGAAGAAGGGATGAGTTGGCTCAGCCTACCCAGCATGCTACCCGGTCTCTGACAGCAGCTAATAGTAGATAGCAAAACAAAATCAGATTATAGGTGTTTTGCTTCCAAATGGACTCCCTGCCCCTTGTGCACTGCTGCTTCCTAAGTCTTTTATTTAACTTTCCTGGACAGCTTGCTTTCCATTAATGGATATCCCCAATTGCTTTTGAATCCATGCAAAACATAAACTTCCATGATGCCCATAGCACATGTGTTCAAAGCTCAGCCACAGCAGTAGCAAAGTTTTCTTTTAACAGTCCTGTCTCAGAGTTGTCAGTGATCACAACCATCAAACAATCACATAGTCATGGGGCTTAATAGGGAAGGCAAGGTGTGGAAAATCAGCCTCACACTCCACCAGATTTTGAACAGACACAGGAACAACAATAATTTAGACTTTAGGGAAGTGTGCTGAATCAGGGTATAATACAAGTCCAGCTGCAACACGCACTTTGCCCTGAAACTCAGAAATCCCAGTGAAAAACTCTGTAAAGGCCCAGGGCAGTGTAATAGGTGCAATTTTAAAGTACAGTACCTTTGAAGGTCAACCTGAGCTGAAGCTACCACTTCAAGAAGTGTCTGGGGCCTGTCTGGAGGCAACGAGGTGAGGGGAGGACAGACATCCTCAGGAGGAGAAACACGGAGTGAGATGTGGGACATCGCTCTTACATGGCAAACTCTGATCTACTGATGACTGGCCCTGAGAGCACCCATTTGTTTCAGTTAAATCATCATAAAGGTGTAGGAAAATGTAATGACACACATTTATCACCGACCCTATTTGCATTCATTTTGCAAACATAAAAGCAAAAGGCTTAAAACATATTAATCTACAATTCTCTGGCACTTCAAGAGTGCCTGAAACATCCATTCTTAGGGGCCTGAAGCTGTCAATGGCTGATCTATGTCTTGTCAATTCTAAATCAGAAATAATGAGGCAAATCAGTTACATCTAGGCTGGTGCAAATACTTTTCTTTTTTTTCTCCTCTCCTTTGGAACCAATTACCAAAGTAACTCTGAAACAGCTAATGTGAAATACAGTCTTGCCAATCAGCAGATTTTCCAGGAGCATTCATCAGTCAGCTGTCTGCAGCTCTGAGATGGAGCTTAGCTCTCTCTAAATTAATAAAAAGAAACCATCTGGAAGACACTTTTCTCCTGATCAAGAAGCAAAGACATGCTGGCTGTTCACAAGTGTCACTGCAAAGCACTTGTGAAATGTCAAGAGCAATGGAAACGGTTTCACATATTTACCTGTGTTCCCAAAGTCCCTAGTTTGAATTTCACTGTGATTTTTTGTCTCCTTTGCTGGATTGGAATTCCTACCTTGAGGCATGACCACAGCATAGTGCAAAGGACTCAGCTCAGAGGTGGGGAGGTTAATTCATGGCAAATCCCAGCTCTCCCCATTTCTGAGCCTGTGAGGGAAGCCGCCACAGGATCCCAAATCAGTGCAGGACAGACCAGTGAAGAGCCATCATGAAGCCAACTGCAAAGACCAGAACAGAAGAGCCACCATGAAGCCAGCTGCACAGAAGAGCAGAAGCATGCAATAAAGGAGGAGAAATGGAACAAGAGTGACAGGGCGTGGATAACAATAATGTAGAAAACAGAGCCTAATTTCTAGATGCCAGTGTGACAGATATAAAATACGTATATAAAACACACATTCAGCTGCTAGCCCACCACAGGATAAGGCTTTCCCACCAATAGGAAAGAAGCTTTCTTCAAAACAGTTTCCTATGTCTCTTCATTCTGGTGTGCATGAGAAGCTAGAAAATTCTCAGCATCCTCTTCTGAGGAACAGGGGCCATGGAGCAAAACCTATTGCAGGTTTTTTGAAGGAAACTGAAAATATACCAAACTATCACCAATTATATATTCCCACAATGTTTAGTTTTATTGCCATCTGATATATGTTCATGTTTTCATAGGTGCTTTTTCAAACATTTTCCAAGATAATGTATTTTTCTATCAAAACATGCCAGAAATGGGTTCACTCTCACCCAGTTGTAGAAAGAAACTAATTTTGATTTGAGTATGTTCAACTAAAATGAATCACCAGTGCATGCAAAGCAGTGGAAAAGAGGCAAGACTTTCACTGTAAAAGCTCCTGGAGGTAACATAAAATGGACTAATGTTCCTGTTAGGCTCATCACACTTGGAAGATTTCAGAGTCTGCATAGATTGATTTCCTCTTGGCACAAAGCCTGGACATTTAGATGGACATTTAAAAGGATTTGCAATTCAGACAGTTTTAAGACTACTCAAAAAAAAAAAAACCATATATGATGGGAGGTCCATCTATTTCTAAACCAGAAGTTGACTGAGCAGTTTAAGTGGTCTATCCTCTATATTCATACAAGATTCTCATATGAAAGTCATGTAAATGACATTGTAGCTAGCTGTCCCTCTGTTTGGGTTTTTCCTCTTAATTATGTGTATTGCACTAAGCACACTTTGAAACAGTAATCTACAGTTTAATCTACTGATTATATTACACTTTCTGTTATAAAATATCCTTTGCTAGAATCTACCCATGGTGCAAAGGAAATAATTAGTCTGAATTGTCTTCTTATAAATGAGAACAATCAATGTTTTTCCCTAAGGAAAAAAAAAATTCCTTTCTAGAGAGTAGGATGCAGGCAGGATGCTGTAACGTTCCATTTAAATACATTAAATACAAATAAATAAATAAATACCCAAAACTGGTATTGGATGCATAGGCTTTGTAAAATCTCCCAGGTGTAAGTCACGTCAGTTTCTGAGACCAGAAAGCCCCTCCCCCTCCCTTTTTTTTTTTTGTCTTTTTGGGTTTGTTTTGGTTTGTTTTTCCTGTAGCTTAGTCTACCTTTTGGAGGGTCAAACTCAAAATTCACCTTTAAACTTCAGTGAACCCCAGGATTTTTGCTGATCCTCTGCCCAACACAAGCCACAGTCTTAGGAACACACACTTTAAAAAAATACATTTCTCATATGCTTTTTTCTTCCTAGAGGACACATTTCTTCAACACAGAAGATTGGAAAGTATTATCATTCATTGTTTTCTACCTCACTATTTAGCTAATATACTCGAATTTCCAGTTAAATGGATTTGTTTAACACAAAACTCCAGCTAGATTCATAGACTAATAGAAGTATAGAAGTACTTAGGTTGGAAAATACCTCTAAAATCATCAGTTCCAACCGTTTCTCCAACACTGGCAAGGACACCATTTAAACCATGTCCCCAGGTGCCACACATCCTTTATATTCCTCCAGGGACTAGGACTCCACCACTGCCCTGGGCAGCTATGCCACGGCTGGACAACCTTTTCAATGAAGTAATGTTCTGTAATATCCAACCTAAACCTCACCTGTCACAACTTTAGGCCATTTTCTCTCATCCTGTCAAGTTGCCAATAGATGGGTTTTCCTCAACAGGAGAGGTTTTCCTATTTCTTGAAAGCTCTTGCTCACTGCTGTTAAAATGTACCTCAGGAATAAAGACTGACTTTTTTCCCAGATGCACAAATAGAACCAATGACCTAAACCATATCTTCTACAGTGTCAGAGGGAACAACTACACCTAATTTATACCCACAGTTCCTTGGTAGTCACTGTGATCAAACTAATTTTGACAAAAATTCACCCACCCTGTGATTTTCCTCCATGATTTTTAAAAAAACACTTTTCAATAGGGCTGTAAATGAAAGATTTCTCTTCACACAGCACTATAAGTAAAGTCAGCAAACTGTCAGCTCTGGCAGATTGTGCCTGGTCTCTGTAATTGAGTTTGATTAAGAGTTTTGTTGCCATCACTGGCTTTATTCCCTTCCTATGTAAACATTTTACATCTTCTTATTGTTAAATATTGTTTTGCTTTGTTTATTTGGTAGAGCTGCCACAGAAGATGAACATTCAAATATAGAATTAATGAACATTGATGTCATTGTGTTGAAAGGAACATAAGGTTGGGAGGGGGAAAAGAGACATTCTAATTATTGGAGTGTTTGGTAGGAGTTTATTTTACAAACACTATCATTATGTTGACAACAGTGAGTCAATATGTTCCACTAGGCTTTTGTTGCTTTCAAGAATGGGAGGATGGAGCATGGATGCTGTTTGCTTCATAGCATACATACTATTTTGAGGTCACAAGCACGCCTGGCTGCCTGCAAACGGGGGTAAAAAAAAAAAGAGTTTCTGCTTCCTGGTATCTCACCACCATTTAGGTAATGTAAACCAAGTGGAAAAAATCCAGCTAAGAGGCATGGCTGTGCTGAAGTTGGCATCCACAGGATCACAGAATTATGGATTGGATTTGGTTTGAGGGGACCTTAAAGCTCATCTTTTTCCACCCCCCTGCCACGGGCAGGGACACCTTCCACTAGACCAGGTTTCTCCAAGTCTCATTCCATCCTCAAAGTGTGAGCAGTACAGAAAGGTTTTCAGGGTTCTGTACAATCACTCTGGTGTACATGACCCTTCCATATCAGATGCAACACTCAGTGCAACAACTCTGCCACAGAGACCTCTTGGAGCAGCACTCAGAGACCAACTGACTCTGTTCCCTGAATTCACAGAAATGAGTGAAGAGAGAAAGATATTCATCTTACAGTACTGAGGAGAGGAAAATATTTGTGAAAGCACGCATAAAAATATTCTTAAACTCCTGAAATAAAGATTATGTAATTTTATTTTAAGATGTTGAAAGCTTTGTCTTCCTTGGAAGGACAAACAGCTCCTTGAAAATGAACTGTTTTACCAGCAGTTTACATATAAGTTATGTGTCTCAGTACAATAGAAATACCCAAATTAGAAACATGTCTTTGAACAAAACTGCTCAGATCTCCTTTAAATGAAAAGAAAATAATTGCCACAGGGAATTTCTTGGGAGAAGTATTTTTTCCATTTTGAAGTGAAAACTTTAAAATACATTTTAAAAATCTGCAAGGTTGTGCCTAAATCACAATTCTTTTTTGTTTTTAATTTGTGTCAGGAAATAAAAGAGCTCTGACAAATAGATATAGGAGAGAAACAAAACCACCTTTAAATTTTCTACTGAAAGTGCTCAACAGCTGTTTTCAAATTAATTACTCTCCATGATATCTGTCCCTACATTACCAGACACTGTTTTCTACCATCCTGAATTATGGCCAGGTCTTCCAAAATATATTCTGCTAAACGCTTCAATGAAGCCACAGGAATTATTTCTCCATAAATTAGTCCCCACGTCTTTTTTTGTGCTTAATAAAAACTAGGTATCCTATAGGGCTGTAGAAATAAACCTTACCAAATTAGCTCCTTTAGTAGTGTGGCTGAATAAATGGCATTTCTTACCCCAGTGGCAGCTCCATTACACCCAGGTTGAGGTCATACTTTCTCATTAATGAGGTGGCTGTAACAGGGCCCAAAACAGGATAAATAGAGAGGGAGTCTTCAATCATCTGAAGTTTGTTCTCATATCAGTGCACTGCAGGCATACCTAGTTAGCTTTCCATTAGTGTTAATAAAGCATGGTAGTTGTGCATCAGCTGGGAGTTAAACCTTAGCCTGCAATTTTGTACCATTCGGAGCCTTTGATTTAATTTCTTGCACTGAGTATCAATCCATGGATAGGTCTGAGTTGATTTGTAGCCACAGTGATTAGACCACTGCAACTGATATATGATTAATCAATAGCTGTGCTGCAATTCATCAATGTCACATTTATGAACTGCATGCTAATTAATTTTGTCTTTGCCTTGATTTTTTTAAGCACACAAGAGTTCACATTTTGACTATTACTTGTTTTAACTATAAAATCTAAATCCAGGCAAGCGTGGTGGGACTAAGCAAGTCAAACAAGGAAATCCCCACAGATGGGGGATTTTCCTACCAAACAGGTAGAACCTGTTTGATACTCCAGGATGGTGTTCCTGACCCAGCTGCTGTTCACACTGGTAGGAGGGCAGATCCAGAGCTTTCTGAAGGGAAGTAGCCAGACCTGTGAAAGGCCAGTTCGGGGCCAGCCAGGTCATGGGATGTGTCCCTTGGATGTTGCATTTCTGAACAGCAAAGCCACCTCAACAGATACCACCTTGTCAGGGACCTCCTTCCTATGGCAGCGACATCTAGTCAGTTCCTTTCACTGAACATGGTTTTTCCTTTCCATGGAAAAACCACTGCTTCACAAAAATAATAATCCCTCCCTTGGAATAATGATGGAAATACCACAGATGGCTGCTTCTATACATAGTCCTCAGAGGGCAGTGGGTGTAATCAGCCAAACATGTGGCTTCCATTTTTAACAGCAGCAGCCAAACACCAAAATGGGCCATCAGACATCATCCAGGAGGACAAACTGCAGATTTTCCTGCTTGCTTTTTACTCCAGGAGCTAGAGGAGTTTTATGTGTGCAGCTAAAACCCTAACTGGTTCAAATTCCCTATAAGGAGAGCAGGAGAGTATAGGAGAGAGGGACAGGGACCAGATTAATTTCTTTGCAGCTGGTGTTGTCAGTGCTCTGGAAGTGCTCTCCCATTGTGCGTTCCTGACTTGTGAGTGGAAGGAGAGGCACGGGGGGAGCAGAACTGAGCACCCCCTACATTTACACTAACTTGTTTTGCTCTTTCCCATCATTTATTTGAAAATGAATGCAAATCAACTGACAAGGTTTTTTCAGAGTGGGAAAGAAAGCTCAGTAGTAAATCTTACCTGGACTCCAAAATATTTCCAAGAAAAGCCTGAAAGAGCTATTTTTTTTAATTTGTAATTGTTACACATTCTGCACACACGTACACACACTAAGGGCATTTTCTTAAACCATTTGCACTATGTTTAAATTTAATACCGCACTTCACCACTTCTCCCAAGACAATCCAGTGCCCCAGAACTGGATTTACAATTATGTATAGATACAGTGTAATTGGTTTTTTGAATGTCTACAAGGGAAGAGGAAAAAATAATAACTAAAAAATAGCCTGTTGAGGGTGCTGGGGGAAAGTGCAGCACTGTTGGAAGAGCAAATTAATCTGGATTTATCTCCAGAGAGGAGGAATTAATCTCATTTGTATCCTGATCACTATGCACTGTGCCTAGCTGCAATAAATATTTTTAAAATATAGATGTCAGCCTTTGCTGTGTGACTGTAATGCATACTTCCCACAACAGCACTCAGCTGATGTCACCAGCCCTTCTTCACAGCCATACATACACAGGCTAGCCCTGACCACCTGGTTCTGGTTCAGATCCATAGCCCTGGGCTTTCCTGGACAGTGGCTTGGCTTCAGATTTAAATATGTGTGTGAAAACAGAGCTTTGGCAAGATTAACCATTACTATATTGATTTCCAACCTGATTATTACCCATCCAAGCACTCACTTGAGTAGATACAGTGATATCATGTATACATCTTTATGATATACATGTGATTCCCTTTGATTGAAGGATTGTGTTTCAAGCACAAAGAATTTGCATTATGAAACTATATATTTATATTTGCAAATAGAGGGTGTAAGAACCACAAATCCAAAAGAGCATTACAGGCTAAAGGGCATTGATGGCAAAAGGCTAAACAGGACACTCAGGTCAGGGTCATTGGATCATATTGTCAGAAGAGGAATTTTTAAATATGGGGAAGCCTAATTAATTGTAAAATGGATTTGCTGACTGAAAATTTAAATCATAATACATGTAATAGAAGAGTCTGAAACAAATATTCCAGGAAGATATTTTTACAAGTCTGTGCTACTATGAAGCTTCTTATTCTGTTTTTGTGCTTTCTTCATTGAATTTCCTCTTTAGCCTTTTGCTTTGTTCCTGTTATTCACTCTTGCAATTTTTTTTTAGCTCACTGGTTGCCTAGACAATAAAAATTGTGTCGAAAAATTGTTACTGCATTTTATATAATGGAACCAGAGCAGGAGAACATTAAGTCCCCCTGATTTTGAAAATTTACATAGGCAGTTTACAGTAAAAGTCTACAATAACACCCAGATTTCCTGAAGCCAAATTCAGGTCTTTAACCACAATGCTTTGCAACCCAATAGGGATTTTTATTCCTCTTTAATGAGCTGTTGTATTAACTTTAACAAATATTACAGTTAAATTCCAGTCAAGCACGCAGAAGCAAAGCAAACATTAGGTCACCCTTAACAGCCTTAGGATGGTGTCTCAGATAAAAGGAGCTCTGCAATGAGTTTGAGGACATATAAAAGTCTGGAACACCAGTTCCAAGCATGATTCTGTGTCTGAGAGACTACAGGTCATCCTGGGATGTAAATCAAGGGGAACAAATAGTGTCATTAAAGTTAGGACACAAAGGCAATGCCATTCCTATAAACACAATGCCATCACCATGTAACCTTGCCAAACATCATTGGTGCCAACACTGGGATCCTGTGTCCAGCCCTACATGTACATAACAGGCACAGAACTTTTCAAAAAAAGGGTGGAAACACAGGGTGGTCATGAAGTTGGAGGGTGGAGGAGAAGCCTTTTGGTGAGGCTGAGGAAAATCCCCATCTCAGTCTTGACCAAGAAAAGGATTGATTTGATCTATCTGGAAGAATCTGTAAAAAAGAGGACAACTGACAGTCAGTTCTTTAATCTAAGAAAGGGGAAGCATAATGAGTTTCAAAGGTTCATGGTAGAAGATAAATTCAAACTACGAATTGCTTCACTTCTTTAACACTGAAAGTTATAAACCACTGGAACATTTTGTCATAGAGCATGATGGATTCACTTTTGCTTGAAGTCTTAAATCAAGACTAAATACTTTTATAAATAGGTATCTAGCAGCTTAACCAGATGTTATATACCTCAGAAAGTAATAACTAGGTGAAATTGCTTTTATGCTATGTGGGAAGTCACACACTGCCCTCACAGTGCTCTGCTTTAGTTTGAGGTGTCAGTACATAACTGTGCTGTGATAAGCACCAACACCTGCAGTCAGATACCCTGCTCAGGTGCAGTTTCAGGCATGAGACCAGAGCAGGCATGTTTGGAAATCATATAACCAGGCACAGCTCACACACCTGAACAGCAGTCCATGAGATGAGTAGGGAAGGATTACAGATCCCTTGGGAGGTATTTTGACAAGAAACCAGTTGCCGGAATATTTATCCATCCTGAAATTTGGTCCCTTCCCATACTTAAGGGACAGCTGAGAAACATAGTAGTCCAGCAAAATATAGTAGTTTATGCAGGCAGAGGAATCCTCCTCACCTCCTGCTGCTGGATTGCAGTGGCAGTGGGAGCCAGGGTCTCAGCAAACACTAGGGGCTACCTCCTTGCCTGTATCTGATCTGATCAGGTCACAAAACATGCCCACACCATGGAATAGAGCCACAGAATGATTTGGGTTGGAAGGGAGTTAAAGCCCAGCTCCTTCCACCCCTGCCCTGGGCAGGGACACCTTCCACTATCCCAGAGATCTGCCCAACCTTGCCTTGAACAGGTATTTTTCCAGGGATGGACATCCACAACTTCTCTGGGCAACTTCTGCGAGTCTCTGACCAGCTGAGTTCAATTTTGTAAAATCAGGGACTTAGTAATAAGATGGTCAATTTCAATACTACCTTGTGTTATAAACTTGAAATTTAAGATTACAGGCCATTTTTCTTACACAGAGACTTGTTTGTTTAAAAATAATTGTAGGAAGGCTGTTTTCTCCTGTTTAGATAGCAGCACCAAGGGCTCCAGCATTTCACTGAAAGGTTGATGAGTATTTCTCTCTCCATCTTAATTAAATTTGAATTCCAATTACGAGATGGCAGATACTCCATTTCTTGTTCTGGCTGAGGTCTCTTGTTGTTTACATCCCACCTTTGGGGAGGTTGTTACGCCTGCTAATTTCTTCCTGGGAAAAACATAAATAGTGTGCACACTCTTTCTGAGTTTCCATTATCCGTGTGGATATTGCTAGAAATGTAGGGAGTACTTTACCAGTGCACCGAGGTCTGAAGTGGGATTTTATTTTATTTAAACAGAGGACTTACAAATATCTCCCATGCTGCACTGATTGTCATTCCCAACTGTCTTGACAAGAACTGGCCAGAATTTTTTTGTCAGTGTGTTTTTCATCAACTGGAACAGTTTTGTTAAAATCAGTATATCTGTGGGGTGTGGGTATCTGTGTGGAGGGAGGAGGTAGGTACATTTGTCTTCCCAACTCAGATTCCTGAGAAAGGCTTCCTGGTTTCTGCAGGGAGTGTCCCAGCATTGACTGGCACTAATCCTAGACAGCTTCAATCTCTCCTCTTCTTCCCTTCCAGATATATCTCAAAGGTTCATATTCCAGTGGAGAACATACTGTATTTCAAAATACTTAAGAATGCAGTCTTTCACCTCTCTTGCTAAAGATAAGGATGAGAAGAACAAGACATCACCCTAACTGTTCCCACCACTGCACTATCACTTTTTTCCAAAGTTATATTTGATCCCAATTCTCACTTGGTCGTTGTCTGGTGGAAACAGCATTTCTAATATTTGGAAAATCTCTACAAACTGATTGTTTTAACTGTCAAAAAAGCAGCTTAATTTTTTTCTCCCATCATCACTCAGGGCCTTTCAACCTGTTCTGGTCTGTGGTGGTTACACTGAACCAGCACAAGGGTTTTCTCTCCCAGTAAATTCTCTAGCTGCTGTTTGAGTACTGTGAGGTTTTCCTGCAGAGGTCCATCTCCTGATTTTAGCACCATATTAGGCAGTCCTAATGTGATTAATTTTCTTAGGTCCATTTTCATATGGGGTCTTTCTCTACTGCATAAACTTTGTAGATAAACAAAGTAGATAACTTTGCAAGTCCTAGGATGTCACAGCAGACAGTTCTTTAACTTCTTTACAACATTCTTCATAATGAAACCTCTCAATCCTTGGTAGTATTTTAACCCTTTCTCTGACTCCCTTTCAAAGGTATCAACACTTTTAGAAATGTCCAGAGGAAACCACTTTTGTTTACCAAAAAGAACATCCCTTTCTGTCTCAAACACACACATGCAGCCCACCACACCAATATCCATTGCATTTGTTCCTATGACTTCTTATTTTCATAAGCTTCTGCCATCTGCTCTTGACTCCTTCTTCTAAAAAGAAGAGAAGGTTTTTTACAAAGATAATATGTTTTGCTGAACTAGCAGTTATAAAAAATGGAAAACCCCAGATCTGTATCCCTCAGATCACAGGAGCAGAAAGAAATCTGTGATACCTCTCTGACCACAGGACTGCAAAACATTTGACTACAGTATGTTACAAAATGACTAAATAAACACAGAGGGAGGGAAAAAAATTGGTACTTATGCCTTCTTATTTGGCTTCTCTCTAGCTTGCATTTTTACACCTCACTTCTTTTTATTCTTCTTACTTTTAAATAAGCAAACTCAGTCTTTCTAATCACTCTTCTTTATGAGGTTGGGTTTGGTTTTTTTTTGGTTTGGTTTTCTCCATGCTTGTCATCATTCTGGCATAAGGAGACAGAATCCAAGCCCCAAGGCAAATTTCCTTTCCTCAGCATGTGTCACGGATGGAGTGAAGCACTTCACTCGTTACAAGACAAGTAGAAATATGTTTATTGATATAAACCAGCAAATTAGCAGAGTTTGAGAGAAAATGCAGAAGTGGTTTAACAGGATTCAGTGGCAAGGCAAACTTGGTTATTTGCTGCATGGAGGACAAGGGGCTGACAGAACCATCAGAGGGACAATTTGATTGAGCCATGAGTCTCAGAAAGGATCCCCTGGTCTTCTAAACACCTTCCCAGGCAGGAGTCTGGGTCCACTGGACCATCCTGGACTGGGCAGCTGGATCCACTCCTAGTCCCAGGCTTGGACAATGATTTATATTTAGAAGTTTATATATTCATAATCAATCCTAGCTATGATTTCAAAGTTTACCATGATATTAATCACTTACCGAAGATTTCATGGAACAGAATAACAGAATCAGAGAATGTACTGGACTGGGAGAGATCCACAAGGCCCATCGAGTCCAATGCACATGAAAACCCCAACAATTACATAATGTGCCTGAGAGTGTTGTCCAAACACTCCTCAAACTCAGCTGCAACAAGGAGTCTCTCAGCCTGGAGGAGCAACTTTCCGAGATGTCCCCATTCAGTGGGATGTCCTGCCGTGAAGCCTTTATGATTATATATGACTATATGATTACAATCATATTTTCATACCAGCAAAACACCTGGGTCACTATTGCCCAAAGTCGACAGTGAGGTGGGTGCAGCCCCCACAGCCCCCAAAGCTGGTTATGGCTCCAGGCAGGGCACACGGCCACCGCATGGCTTACAAACTTTGCACACAGACTGTCTGCAGCAAAGATTTAGTTCACCTAAAAAAACCCCTAAAATATCCCTAAGGTTAATGAGATGTGCAGTGTGTTTTATGTGACTTTGTGCCATTTGTTGATTTATTTATTAGGAAATATAATTTTAAAGGCTTTTAGAAGTCACAGTATCTTTCCTCATGAAGCCAAACCTTCATTTTCCAGAGAAGCATTCTTTTTATTATCTTTATAGCAGTTTAATTGGCAAAACAACAGCACCAGAAATAGAATGAATTAAATACCCTCCCCAGGCTTGTTTTTTTCTTTTCCCCACTACTGATTTTTGCTTTCATTTTTCTTCTTCTTTTATTGACCTTTAGAATCCAATTGCTACAGTATTTTGTTTTAAATCTCTGGTAAAGATCGTATATTTGGGTGAAGGAACAAAAGTTATATAGCACATCCTATAAAATGGTCTATAGTCTCTGAAAATGGTAGTAACCTTATAAATCTATTTCAGTTTATCACATTGGATTCAGTAGCTTCTAATCATCGCCTTAAATACATTAATGTCCCTCTTTGCCACATCCATTATCCCCTGGTTTGGGAGCATGGTAAAACTATGCCATTGCTCCCTTGCACCTAGACATTTTTTAAATGTTAAATGTTAATGTTATGCAATGTTTTGAACAAACAGTGTAGACTAAATGGCACTGTGGAGCAAATCTTCCAGAGTCTGCAAAAGCTGCTCTGCCACTGCTGTCAGGAGGTCTGGCAATGAATCCCGTGTGTCCCTCTGGGATGGTTTAACCTGAGCTGGCAGCTCAGCCCCACACACCCGTCGCCCACTCCCCCTCTGTGGGCTGGGGAGAGAATCAGAACAGAGAAAATGAGAAAACTCACAGGCTGAGATAAAGACAGCTTAACAGGGAAGGCTGAAGCAGAACGTGCAAGCGAAGCAAAACAAGGAATTCATCCACCCCTTTCCAGGACAGGCAGGAACTTGATTATCTCCAGGAAAGCAGGGCCCACCATGCGCAATGGTGACTTGGGAACACAAATATCATCATTCCAAATGTTCCCCCTGCTGCTTCCTCCCCCTTCCCCCAGCCTTATGTACTAATTATGATGCCACATGGTCTGGAATATCCCTTTGGCCAGCTGGGGTCCCCTGTCCCAGCTGTGTCTCCTCCCAGCCCCTTGTGCAACCCCAGCCCTGTTCCTAGTGGGATGGGGTGAGGATCAAAAAAAAGGCCTTGGCTCTGTGCAAGCCCTGCTCAGGAAATACAAAAAACATCTCTGTATCATCAACAGTCTTCCCAGCATAGATCCAAAACACACAGCCCCACACACAGCTACTCTGAAAAAATGAACTCAACCCCCAAAAAAACACACACACGCACATTGTGTTATATTTCCGCTTCTGGTGGTTGCAGAGGCCTTCTGTTTGTTGAACGAGGTGATAGCCTGAACTAGGATATTTTCCATCACTGTAGGGGAAAGTAAGCCAGTGTCACATAAAAAATGCCCAACTTAAAACAGAGGAAGAAAGGGATGGTGAGCAGGAATAATCATATTAGAATACCTAAGTGGTACTGAGCAGGAAAGGTAACAACTACCTTAAATGTGGGATTTTGACATTTGTCTTCCTCAGCCTGGAGTCTGTGTTTATTCTAGCAAAAATATAATTTTAGCATTGTAGCACACGGTTTTTGCTTGGCTTATATCTAAGGAAAAAAAAATAAGAAGAAAAAATAAAAGAAAAATTTTTTAAAAGGGGGAAAAATAAAAGAAAAAATCAGAACCAGAGCTTTATAAGATAGGTAAGGGCCAGCATGCTGTGAAATAGGAGATACAAAAATCAGCCACTGCTTTACCTGAAGGGAAAAATTGTGCAGAAATTCACTGTTTCACCCAAGGAAACTGCTGATTCCTTGCTTCCCCTCTATATTCAAGAGGGAAAGGAGAGAAAGGAGTGAAAGGAGTTTTATCATTGATTTTAATCAACACTTTCTTCAACATGTTCAGTGGTAAAGGTGTTGATGCTTCTGGCTGCAGTTTTCTGTGCATTGATATTGAGAAAAGTGAGCTCAGTATCCAATTTCAGCAGAATGTCAGTAGGGACTGAGCAAACAACTTGAACACCCTCCACTGCTGTATCCTCCTTGCTGCTCTTTAACCAGAGAATATCTATGCTTATAAATAAATACATGCAAAACATCTAGATTTGTATTCTCTGATTCCCCACCAAAAAAAAAAAATTTGAAAAATAACACATGCCATGAGCTTAAGTCCAATTTAGCACAGCCGAAGGGCTGTTATTGTAGAAACATTCAAGGTCACTGCAAACTCAGCCACTTTCCATTTTACGATGTAGATTAAGTATTT
The DNA here is from genome assembly GCA_013399835.1 of Leptocoma aspasia. NCBI lineage: Eukaryota > Metazoa > Chordata > Aves > Passeriformes > Nectariniidae > Leptocoma > Leptocoma aspasia. The sequence continues at coordinate 19,901 of VXAX01001319.1, read as the reverse complement.
TACATCTCAACTTGTATAGTAAATAAAAAATACTGTAGTTAAATATATGACTCTCATCTTTAGAGCCGAAGGTCATGTAGGACTCGGAACTGAATGCAGAGGAGGTGGAAGCCTGTTTTGCACGGCACTGGAACAAAATTAGGGATTCATCTTTAATGTTCCCTTGCTTGTGCTTGGTGTATTTATTTCCTGGTTTCCCTAGGCTTTGATAATTTCTTCTGATACTGAATACTTAGAAAAATACTTTGTTTCACACATTTCACTTTTTCAGGTTTCAGTGTCAGAAAATTAAAGTACCTACTGCATAAAGCATTATGCAGTTAAGCAAGCTGTGTTATTCCCTGAGAGCACTTTCTTCAGAAATAAAAAGGAAGAAGAAAGAAAGGCTCAAATAAATGCTTAAATTTCACTTTACAGCAGCAAGAAGGACTTTATAATATATTAAATGATCTGTGCTGTTGATACCGAGAAAAGCAAGCTAGGTTTTGAATTAAATTATTCATTTACTGGGTACTGGGATAGTTTTTAGTGGAAAAAGGCAATGGAGTTGATTTTATTAATAGTAAAACTAGCGTTCTTTTTTTATTATTTATTTTTTATGTAAAGTTCTCAAAGCATTTTGCAAACACTAAGACTTCAGCTGTGCCGTTAAATAATATTACTAATTACAAGTCTTTGTTAAATGAAGTCTTGCTGGGAAGCCCAGGATGAGGTGCATTTCAGAAAAGACCACCCTTCCTAAAAGGTGTACAAGTCTTTTAAATCCCTCCAGAAATGGGGGCTCCATCTCTGCCCTGGGCAGCTTGTACCAAGGCTTGACAATCCTTCCAGTAAAGGATTTTTTCCTAATACACAATCTAAATCTGTTCTGGTGCAACTTGAAGCCACTTCCTTGTGCCCCATTTCTTGCTTCTAAAGAGGAGTCCTGGAAAGGCAAAGGGAGAAAGGAAGCAAGGGGGGAGAGCTGTGGTTACACAGAAGCAACTATATACAGACTCCAGACTGTAAAGTGATCTATTTAGTCTGTGTCACTTCCCATTCTCATTATGTTCTTTGTCAAGAGAATGGATTTATGTGCTGCCATTTTCTGCACTCATTACAGTGTTTGTCAAGCTAATGAATAGACTAAGGATTTGAATTTCCCATACTGAGGAGTGAGTTATTGCACAGGAATTAAAATAACTCTTCCTCTTGCCCAGGTTCTGCATCCCAAACCAAGAGAGATTTGCTCTATTTCTTGATACCAAGAGCATCAACAGGACAAGCTCACATTTCTGTTAAACACCAGATTTCAGACTTCCAGCATCTCATTTTTACAGGAAAACCAGGAGAGAAAATGGGATAAAATTATCTGATAACACTTTATTAAAAGTGACAAATAGTTATTAATTTTTTTGTTATTCCTTACAAGAACATTAATCATGGCAAGGTCTTTTGAACTTAGTCTGACTGTTAATATGTGTTTCCAGTGGAATTCTGGTGTAATTTAGCATTAATTAACGTCCACTTACTGCAAAGTGCTACCGTATTAATCTATTTTCTCTGACTAAGGAAAGAAAGGAAATAAAATAGAGTTAATGAGATCCCAATGTTTCGATCCTGCAGGCTGTAGTGACCTAGATTGCATCATACACCAAAAGTTTAAAAAAAAAAGTTTCATACTCTTCCTAGTGTCAGAGGTGAAGACCAATCTAATAAAGAGAATACCAAGAGAAAAGCACAGAAAAGGCACAGAGGCTTTTGTTTTCTGAAGGGTTGGCTTGTGGACAACTTGGATATGCAGGAAAAAAACGTCACCAGTGTTGATCCCAGTGATTTTTCTTTTTTCCCCTGGATAATGCATAGAAGCACAGTTAGCAAGGAGCTAGAGACATCCCCTGAAAAGACCATGACCTTTCAACAGCAGCAGTAGGACTGTCAGTGTGACAGCAACAAGTGCAGTTCATGTGCAGGGCCAGGCACAAACATGGCAATCCACAGCTGCTGGCACCAGCTATGCAAAGTAAAAGACAAAATAGAAGTTATTGTGTTTCCCTCTCAGTAGAATGAGGAAAAAGAGAAATGTAAATGAAGGTTTTGAAAATCTCTAAAGTTCCTTTGAGATTTATCAGGGCAGAATCACCTAGGTTTTTTTTTTCCCCTGAGTTTCTTGAGGGTATCCCAAAACCAAACTGCCCATCCCTTTTGGAGGCAACCTTACAGAACATTTCAGTTTTCCCCTCATTGACTGCTGAATAAACAACCATGGCCTGTTTAAATTAAAAAAATATTTGAGATAGCTAAAACAAAGTATGACAAACTCCAGCCCTGTTCCACTAAGTCATCTCCCTGCTGTTTATTTAGGTTTTTGCTATATATTTTAGTGGTCTTTTTCCTTTCCTTCTAGCTCTAAGCAGAAAAGGAAACACCTGTCCCTCACCATGCCACAAAAGCAGCTGGAAGAGGTGTTTGTTTTCTGCTGCAGTGGAGCAAAGGCCAAAAGCCAGGTCTTCAACAGATTAATTATTCCTTCTACTTAAATAACCAAATCAAAACCAAGTATCCACAGAAAGCCATGAACTTACCTAAAACTTATTAAATAAGACAATTCCAAGTAGATGGAGTGAAGAGAAACACACCACCATCACAGGGCTCCTGGATAATCTGCCAGCACTAGTATCTTGTCTTTGCTAGATGCCATAGATGATCAAATTGGGGAAAAAAAATATCTGACAGCTTCTTCACATGTTCTCCAGGGCATTATGAACCAATCATTCCTAAGCAATCCCTGTTTCTGGAAATGTGGCAACCCAAAATTAGGGAGATGCTGTGATGTTTCAGCAGTGTGGGTTCTTGTTTTAGAGATGGATCAGAGGATTTCTCTGATTTTTGGGTGAGATGATTGCTATCTGAAAAGAAATTGATAAAATTCTTAGAGGCTACCTGTGCAGTGAAAATCAGAATGAGTTTAGAAATAAATTATGTGGAAGGAGAGCAAAATGTGAACCCAGCCAGGGTTGGGCCTTCCAGATCTTCAGCCCAAAAGGTCCCCCAAGCAGCGCATAAAGCACCTGAGATGTGCTGGACCTGTGGAAAGGCACCGGGACAGTGTTTTCTTTATTTTCAGAAGTATAAAGCTTAAAGAAACACAGCATGTACAAAAAAAGGTCATGCAAACTCCATCAAAGAAGTCAGGTTTTTGTCAAGGTTTCCCTATGTTTATTGTTTGTTTGGGGGTATCTTTTGTTTGCTTTGGTTTTAATTTGTTTAGTGATTGGTTTGGATTTTTGGGTGGGTGTATTTTTAGCACTTATAGGGTCCTAAACACACATATTTAGCAGAATATTTCTCTCTGCATATAATAGTGCATATGTAATGCACAGCTTATTAATTTAGAAAAAAATGAAATAATTACAAAAATTAAACCAGTCAATTCATTTTATGTTGGTTTCCAATTTATATTTGCAGTTGACAACTCTCTAAAAGCCAAGTCCAGGGCTCAAAAAACAGCAGAAACCACTGCATGCTTTGAAGGTGGCTATATTACAGGAAAAAAATTATGAATATATTATATTAATCCCAACGCAAAGTTCCCATTGCCAACTGATGTACCCTGGATAAATTGAAAAGCATTGTTTATTACCTTATAAACCAATTCAATAAAATAATAATAAAAAAAATATGAATGAGGCCAGGACTGAATTAACTTTTCAACCTCAGACAAAATTGTGTTACTATTTACTTGAAGTGCTTTATGCTTCTACAGTGCCTTGCATTTGTCAGTGGGTGCAGACTCTATAATGATATCATCATTATATTTAGACGGGTGACTGGGTTTAATTTTTTTTTTTTTTTCTTTTGCCAGAGATGGAGATAGTATGCTTGGTTATGGATATCTATCACCCTAATTCTACCATCACATCATCTTACTGCACTTCATTCCCTCCAGACACGTGTTTTCTTGACAGATGAAAGCTTTGATTTTACACAGCCACAAACCTGAGTCTGCTGCACCAGATCTTATTTATTTATATGTCCTGACTCCTACACCACAGCTAAAGAGCTTCAATCTTTAAAACACTTGCCCTTTTAGCAACCCTGGCAAGGCAAGGAATGATATTTTTTTTCTTTTAAACACAGAGGAAATGGTGGCACTGAGAGATAAGTGACTTTTCTTTGAGAAAGCCTGCAACAAAGCTGAGACAAGAAGGAGAATTTTTCAGATAATCATAATAATCACAAGAAGTCATGGTATTCACTGTGCAATCTTAAAGTGACAGACTAAGGATATTTGTTTGTTTCCTCCACTAAAATAATCTTCTATTTTTCAGATAATACTGCTTATTATTCCAAATTATTTATTATTTTGATTTGTTAGAATAGGAAATGCAACAGAGATCTCCTTTAAAATCAAGCAGAGGAGACATGATTTTGAATTATCCTTTCTAAAACTAGCCTGCTAACGCAATAAAGTGATGCTTCAGAGAGAAAGTTATCAATCCCGTGGTTTTGTGATTACTGCATATTAAAATTCCATTTTCCAGACCTTTACAAAAATATTAGTGTTAATTAGGTAATAAGCTGATAATATCCATTATGGTATATGGTATATTACTTATTTTCCTAGACTTCCAAGAATATTTTGTAAAGACAGTGATCTAAAATACAGTTTGAGATGATGAAAAAAATTCATTCTTTCCCTTTTTTTCTTTTTGTTTCATTCTCTTGTCAACTCTCCTTGAAATGCCTTTACACTGAATTTAAATTTGAAAGTATTGAACTAAATTAATATTTTTCTTTCTGAAATCCATTCCAGAGCAAAAGAAGAGAAACCAACAAACAAACAAAATAACACAAATTATATCATAGCTAAATACAAATTTATAATCTACTAATAGGGCAAATTCTGACATTACTGGTATCACTTCATTTTGATGTGGATTGAAAATATGGCCACAGTACGTTAAAGGAAGCCCTGAACTAATTGAAAATCACAGCATAACATTTAGTATATGGAAAAAATTGGATCACTACTGACAAGATTATTTGGAATTGCAGTCTCTCCCCCAGGGGAGAGGTCCATAAGTCTCCAGCATCAGTCCCTGACTTCTAATCATCAGCTCAGTAGCAGTGCAAGCTTCTTCAGCTTTAATTTCAAGCCATAAACTTTCTAAACTCGTTTTTATGTCCAAGATTTTTCTCCTTTTCTTCCACCCCACAGAGCAACTTTCTGTAATCCTCTTGTTCCACTAGCTAGAGAGCCTAGTCAGATGTTACACATATATTTATTCATCTCTCATTCATATCCATTTACTCTTGGGCAAAAAAAGATTCCTCCAGTCTGATTACATCTCTTCCTTTCTTGATGTTCAGCCACACAGGGTACTATTAATAACCATTGTATAGGGCTAAAGAGTATAAGCGGGTTTTTTGTTGTTCTCATGTTGGATTTCTTACCCCATTTCTGTTTTAAGCACATAGTTTAACCTTTACTTCATGTAACAATATTGCCCCTTCTCTAACTCTGACAAAAACACTTTGTGTCACGCATCCTGAAATATGATTCACCCTTTGATTACATTATTGTCTCTGTCGTCCACAATCATTCTGTGGTAGTCTAAACCAGCCAAGACGGAATTTTTCCTGACATAGATCCCTGTGTTCTCAGCAGAAACTCTGATTGTTCATCCTCTTGCAGTTCCCAGGTACATTCTGGTTTTCTCTCCCATTTGTTACAGATTTATTTCATCTTTCTCCATTACAGATAGCCAATCTCCACATAACTCCCATTGAGATGTCTCTGTGCCTTGTACAATATCATTAATATTTCTCTATCTCTACTTGCACTGACAGATCATACTGGCATTTTTCATGGTCCCTCCACATTGATGCCTAATAATCTTCCCCTTTAGTCTCCCTGGTTGTCTCCAGCTGAATCACCGGGCTGGGGCAGAAACTCTTGTTATGAATTTCCTGCACTAGCACATCAACTTTACAACCACATCTTCATCTCCTCTGTGCTCACTTGCACTGTGGCTTTTCTGTAGATTTTTTCCAGCAATATTAAATTTCAACAATCCTAAATCAAAAAAATTCCAGATTATGCAGATTGGGGGGTTTTTTTAATTGTATACCCTCATGAAAATTCTCCTGTCATTTTCTCCTTTGTTCCAGAACATGGATGATTTTCTTCTGCAAGAAGGCCTCATACCCTATTAAAATAAGACCAAGTAGCCTCATTTCATGGATTGCTTTTCCTGTTTCCAAAACATATTTCCTAAATCATCTTATCTTCATGCATACAACACCATTCCCTAATTTGATAGAATTTCAAATGAGAACTTTTATGTACTCAAGATCAGTGACATTTCTAAAGGTTTTTCAATATGTTTGTTCTTTATGCTGCAGAGGAAATTTCTGAAGTAACCTTTTGAAATTTCTACAGTAAACTTAGAATTTTAGGTGTCCATGTACACGACCTGCTGCCATTAAGAGGGGTTGAATAAATTAATGTGCTTCTAAGAT
>VXAX01001319.1:0-13127 GCA_013399835.1 Leptocoma aspasia | reverse complement strand
AGGAGAGGAGAGGAGAGGAGAGGAGAGGAGAGGAGAGGAGAGGAGGCCAGCTGCCAAGTGGCTTCCCCAGTGGAGATGGGGCGGCCAGTGCATCCACCATGCACCAGGGTCAACCCCCAAGGGGCCCCAGGGGTCTTCAGTTTGCATGGGCTGAACCTCTGCACATCCCATGGGAAGAGTAGTCCTGAACGGAATCACCATAAGAATCCTTGGGGTATGGTGACCTATGGAAATCAAATTTTTATGGCAATAAACTCATGGTTTGTGGATTATTATGCAGATGTTGGGTGCATGTAAGGCAACCAGACTTTTTTCTTATGTCAGGAAGGTCTCACTGATAAGTCCACCTCCTCCGCAGGACATAACTGCAGGCATCCCCCTGAACTTGGATAAAGAAACAGGATGAGACACTGCCCTGTAAGACCTTTCCTGAGGAGCTTTACAGACACTCACCTCCCTCTTTCTGGAGGCTCCATCATCTCTTGCTCAGTTTTACCAATCCCTTGGCTGGTGTCTATATGGGCCTGGATTTCCTGCCATAAAAGAGTCAGACACACTGTTATGTGAACCTCATGGGAACACAGTAACTGAACAGGACAAGCAAAGCCTAATTTAAACAGATCCCATTAAAATAAATAACATAAAAGAATTCAAGATATATCATTCAGTGTGGCGTGGAAAACTGGGTGTAATTTTTATGCTAAACAATTATAAAACAGAAATATTTTTCCTCCCCCAAATTATACAGTTTGTAGTTCCAAGTACCTCTATAAAACCTGACATTATACCCTGTGAATTACTACAGACACATTGGCATTGTTGCAACTGGATTAAACATGGTACTGGCAAAGTCTCATTTATCTTCATGTAGACCATAAATTGAATTCACATGCCTTTTCTATTTTTTATCCTCTCTCCAAACAGCCTTGTCTTAATTTTTGTTCATAATGCACATAGGACATTTAGAGCAAAGAAAGGATAAAAAGAAAATACAGTAACTCATGGCAATGAAAAATACATAGTTATATACAAGAAATTTGTGTTTTCTTTTTTGGGCACTAATGAAGGTTACCCCAATTTGGCATCTGAAAGGAAAATAGTATTATTTCTTGCCTGTCACCTTTTTTGCCAGTTAAAAGTCACACACTTCCTATCAGTGCTGGTTATCACTCTTGTTTCCTAAAGAGAGCAGTGAACATGTTTCCTGAGGGAGCTAATTCATATTTATAGGTCCAAACTCACAGGAAAGTTACATTAAAAAGGCAAAAAACATAGGTTTGAAAAAGATTCAAGAAGACAGACATCTGCCTAGAGAAACACCACTCATGGCCCATGAAGATAAAAGTCTCAGCATAATTTTTCCACGGAGTAGACATCAGAGAATCCCTGCAGGCACACCCTACTGAGACAGAATATCAGACACTGGGGTTCAGCTTTTTGCTCCCCTGACTAATCACCACCCACAAACTGAGCCCAGCCATAAACTCAGCAGAAAACAAACCTCTGTGAAACCCTCTCCCAGGACCCCTCAGTCTGGTCAGTCTTTACTCAGACTATTCAGAATGAAGTGTCAATCCCTTACTGGACACGAAGATTGTGTTTCACCCATCCACAGCAATTAAAATTTATGCTGGAGTAACCAGGTGCCAGCTCCATTACAGGGTAGGAATTCATCTCTCTCTTTGAGGATTACATTAATTTTCCTCCTTTCAGGAGGATGCATGTGTGAAAATCAAGCTCATGAGTACCAAGACAGCACAACAATGAAGGCCAAGCCAATAAAATGAGACAAATGCAGTACACAGAGCAATGGAGAACATAAATTAGACATATTTGCCCCAGATGTAACTTCTCCAATAAGAACAAAGTCTGCCACGATTGAGTTTGGCCAAGCATTTTGACACAGAGAGGCACTTTACCCTGTGACAAGAAGGTTTTTGGGAGATGGCCTTCCTGGCACAGCTAATCTCCATCTGGTTTAGGAGCAAATCTCAGGAGAGTCTTCTTTTAGGGTAGGAAACAAACATCTGTAACAGCCTTTTGCTTCAGGCCCTAGACTGGGCTTCAACACCACTAGTTCCAGGTCTATGGCATGAGGCATAGAGGCATGAGGCTGCATTTAAGGCTGTCTGTCACTCTGCTGACAAAGAGGGATTGAAATGTTTATTTCAGTTCTCTATTCTCTTAAAGTTTGATTTTGACAGGGAAAATTTGCTGCAGTTCATAGGGACAAAAAGAACCCCCTGCCCCACATACACACACACACACACACACACACACACACACCCACCCCTTCCTCAAGAAATCAAGCAAAATCATAGACAACTGTAAATACTCATATGTATTTATTTCCATTACTTAATGACCCACCAGTGCCTTCTGTGCAGTCATTTGGTCTCATTCTTTTTTCTAATGTGAAGATACCCGCAGGGAAATTGCTACTAACAAGTGGTAGACCCTTCATTAGTCACAGGAAAATATATTTGCAGCCAATCACAGCTTTAATTAAGGATCTGACTCTGCTCCAAGCACAGACAATGGCAAAACAACTCCAGAGAACAGGAAGAGGCACTGAATTCAGCCCACTTGAACCTGGGAGCAAGCTGCTTTCAAGCATATCATAATTTCCACCAATCACTGAACACAGGGCTGCAAGGGACCTCAAAGGTCTGACTGACTGGTCAATCCTTCCAATCACAAGGCAGGCAAACTATTCCTAAAACCTGACTGCTTCTTGTTCAACCTGTTCTTATACCTCACTGCAGCCCTGGAGGTTCCTTTTTTTCTCCAGGGAATCTCCTGCCATGTTTACCTACACGTAGACTTAGAAAAAGTTGATTTTATTTTTCCCTTGCTGCTGTCTGACCTAAATCTCCTTTGTGGTTTTATATGCCTGGTGTGTCCCTGCCCAGGATCTCAATCTCTGAAGTCCCTGCTGGTATTTAGGCTGGCAGAAAGAAGGTGGGAAGGTGTGGCACCTCTCAGACGTGGTGGTATTTCAGACCCACACTGGACAAACTGAGTCCATCCCAAAGCAGACCTTCTAGTGGGATGTGGATCACGTCGGACATTCACTGAACTTTGCAGGAACCCTTGTGGCTCTCCATCTCTGACAACACAGAGCTGTATTGATCAAACTCACCGTTTCCCAGGACTGCTGCTTGAGTATGATAATTGTGGTTTCAGGAGGACTGACTTTCTGGTGTTAAACCTGCCAATGAGCTTTAAGAACAAGAAGCAGCTAGAATGATCTGCTCAAAAGAGGCACATTTTGAATTCACTATTTATGCCAGCCTGCAGGAGGGGAAATTGTTGTTATTCTCCATTAAACACCATTTGGTGACCTAGGACTTCTCCCATTACCTGCTGAGCCAAGTTAGCATGCTGCAAGATGCAAAATAAAACTTAATTTTTTATGATTAAGCACCATGTGACAAGGAAACAATCCCAGCACAGCAGCGGCCAGAATGACTTTCTTTCTGAGGTCTCTGTCTTCCCTCATCTGATTCTTGTTCTTGTTTGTCTCCTTGATGTTTTTCTTTCCTTTTGTATTGTTTGACTCTGTGTGGGAAAGATTACATATGTGTTTTCTTTCCCCTGAAGCTTTTGCTTTCCCATGGTCTACGTTTCTTTTGTGTTTAAGTACTGAACATATTTTGTTGTGCAAAGAATAATGAGGAGGGAAATAAAATTTAAAAAGCAAAAGTAAAAAAAAATCTCCAAATCTAAAACTCTATGTAAGTTTATTGCAAAACTAAGGGAGCTTCCCTTGATGGTGCTATTGCTAAGAGTCAGCTATAAAGAGTTCTGTCCGCTGCTGCAGGCTCTTTCAAGCTGAAATAAGAAAAAATTGGTTTAGCTTCATGGAAGAAAACTTTTCCTGTGAGGGTGGTGAGGCCGTAGCACAGGATGTCCAGAGAAGTGTGGCTGCCCCATCCCTGGAAGTGTCCCAGGCCATGGTGGAACAACATGGGATAGTGGAAGGTGTCCCTGCCTATGGCAGCAGGTTGGAATGAAATGGTCTTGAAGGTCCACCCCAAACCAAACCATTCTGGAATTCTGTGTTTCTACCCTCTGTTTTACCAATGCTCTTTGCTTTCTCTGAACTACTCCACTTGCTTATCAAACTCCAGGTTTCTTTCTTCTTCAACCTTGTCCGCAAGCTCCTGTGGGCTCAACTAAAATATTCTTTCATGTCTGCTATTACAACAAAATAGCCTTGAAACTGATCAGAGGCTCAGTAATGGCACCAGACTGGTTGATTTCAGGGGACTTCAAATCAAATGAGTCATTATTCTGATTAAGATTTAAACAGTAATCCTCATTGTTATGTTTTAACCTTGGTAGGCAGCTGAACATTATTCATTAGGCAGTTGCAAAATAAAAAGGGTAACAAATGGTAAATTTTTCTTATGGAAACACAAACAGATTTAACAGTTCAAATCATTGCAGCATTCAGAATGGAATAAGAAATGGAATAAAATAGGTATTTTAAATGAAGGTGTAGTCATACATAACCTTGGACCTTCAAAGAGCTACAAGATGTTGTCACTACCCCTGTCCTCTGAAAAGGTAGAGCCCCAGTGTGCCTGCATTCCCTAAAGCCTCTGGTCTTGCATAATGAGGAGCTAGAACCTGCTGTTACACTGTTTCCAAAGTTATAGAGAAGCTGATTCTATTCTAGTCTAGTTCTAGTCTAGTCTAGTCTAGTCTAGTCTATTCTTCTATTTTTTCTTTGCACTTTGATCCTGTGATTTTCCAAATACTCACCTTCATAAAAATTTTTCCTTCTCAATTCCTGTGTTTTGTTTATTTCTGTGTTTTAAGCAGGAAAAAAAATAAAGGTGAAGATTACCATAAGCTCTGTTCACAGCTGAGGAAGGAATTTTATGTCTTAAATTTCCTGAATAAAATGGAAAGTTTTTTACTTGATTGCTTGTGCATTTCTGCATCTCAGTTAATTACTTTAAATTTTTAACGCACTTCCAAATGTCAATCTCAGGAACCTACAGGGAACCCTCTAGAAGTCTTCAGATGGCACCAGTACAAATATTTTTTCAAAACTACCTCTGGAATTTTCCTGTGGTTTCTGCATTTGTGTGGGTGAGACAAAGAGGTAAATGTGTAACACGAACTGGATGGCTGGAGCACAGGTATTCTTTACAAAAGAACAAAAGTAGCTCCTTTTGGTGAAAATAAGTGTCTGCCTTTAAAGCTTAAAAAAGAGCTGGAAAGGAAAGCAAAACCTGTGGTTTAGGAAGCCCTGTTTTAATGCTGCAGGATCAAGTTTTGGCTTTGTCACTACTGTGCTGCTGCTCAGCCCAAACTCACACAAAAACCCCATTTGTCTGTCTGCTCATAACCTGCTCAAAAGGGAAGGGGAGGCTGCAGGGGTTTAAGGGTAAAACAAAGCTTTTTATGTCTACAACTCATATCCATCAAAGACAAAAGGAAACAACTCCAATATCTTATTTTAATGTTTTCGTTTATCGTGGAGTTTAGTTGCCATAAAAAGTGTATGTTTAAAATGTCCTTTAGGAGTTACAGTCCCATAAAATCTTGTAACCAAGTGACAAAATAATGAAACTCCCTCCACAAACTACAGCAAAATGAGATTTTTTTTTTATTATAATCATCAAATAGTTTGCCTCGAGGTATTGATGGAATTTATATATGTTATAAGTGAAACGCGATCCGGCTGATTCAATAATCAATCAGGCCAATCAAATATTAATAAAGATATAAATTTTATTATCGGGACCGAGATATGGTCACGATTGCCACGTGGAAAGCATCGATGCGGACGAACAGCAGCCTCCGCCCCACTCGCTGGTAGGCTTGCCCGTTCGCCGAAGTGTGCTTCGGCTGGACAGCTTNAGAGGAGAGGAGAGGAGAGGAGAGGAGAGGAGAGGAGGAGTCTTGGGGTAACAGTGTCTTGTTAGACAGACATGAAGCAAATTATATTAAATAAAACTCCAAACAAAATGTTAATTTAATAATTTTTAAGCAGATAGTTGCTGATGGTTGTAGTTTATTACTTACCTCTCATAGCTGTAACACTGTAACAAAGGAAAAAAATAGAAACAGAGTTAAAATTGCACTTCCAGTTGAGACATATTTATCTAGGCAAATAGAGCCATTCATCTAGTAAAAAAGGCTTTTGTAACCCTTTAGGATGAGGTTTGTCATTGTTTCAATGCTTCCAAAAAGTTCAGTGCACCACACTTCACAGGCTTCACCCCTACCCTTATCTAAACTCCTACTGTGAATTTAAATTCAGATCTATAAGACAACAAAGTTATTGAATCTTCAACTCTGTTCTGAGCCTAGACTTTATAGAATTCCTCCATACAAATACAGCTTTATGCAGTTTACTTTTTGTTTGAGGTCTCAGCATATCTAATTTATCTGACATTCAGACACGACAATTATCTGTGCAATACAGCATTTCTGCACATAATGGGTAATGTGACATATGCAAATTTTTTCTTTCCATAAGTAGCTGGAGCAGTAGTAGAGATACCACTGTAATTATAACTTGGAAAATGAAGTGGATGACAGCATAATATAAACAGATAACAACTTAGGCTACTTACTTGGAGCTCACTTTTTGTAGAATTTAGCTATCACAGTCATGCAAAGGCAAGACCAAACGTCCTCTTCGACATTGGAGCTGTGCAGTTTTTTCATCTCCAGCGCTGCATTGGAAGAGGGTTTTTGCTGAACTTATTACAGGAAAACAAAATAAAATCTAGGCTAATAGCTACAGGTCATAGTATTTAATTGAATACCGATTTGGTTTTTTCTGTAAACCATAAATATGGAAATGTCTATAGGCTTCTTTGGAAGAGAAGAATCATGCTCTTTACATAGCACTTTATGTCATTGGAAAAGTCCTGACATGAAAATTTTTCTCAATAATCAGCAGAATTCCCTTGCTTGTCATTCTCTTAGTATTTGTTTTAGTTTACACTGAGGCAGTACAGGATTCTTCACTAATGAGCATTTGCCTCCCTAAATTTCTAGCAGCTTATGACTTTGGGAAGGACTTTGTGAAGTTCTGGTCATGGAACATCCCCATTGTTTCACAGAGGGCAAGCACCAGTGCCAGCTATGTGATGGCAAATGTAGAAAAACGAGACGCCTGACAGAATCCTTCAGCTGGGAACAGTTTCATTTTGCTGACTCCCTCAGGATGAAAAAAAAAAAAATTCTCAGATATATTTGCACTTTCCCCACAGGTTTCCATGAACTTTCTGCATAGCAAAATGCAGGTCTGACAGCCACCAACAGGTTAAAGGTACCTGTTGAGAGAAGGACTATTTTTTTCCCTGCTGATATTTTGGCAGTGGCATTTAGCAGGGCTTCACTAGGTGTTTCATGAACCCGGGACACAGCAAAGTGACAGTTGCCTCTGGCACTCAGCACTTGTCACCAGAGCCGTGATGATCAGTGTTTCATTTGCCCTTCATGTCAGGGAGGTTGTTACAATTTTTTTGGTGATCAGATGTGAAACTTTCCTCAAGTTTGAAAGCATTAATACAACGACAGGGATTAAGAGGAGACACAGGTGGTAAGAGGAGAGGGGCAGAGGAATGACCCTTGCTTTGAAAGTCAGCCAGCAGCAGGAGTAATCACAAAAAACTTCAAGTTCCCTCCTGTCTTGTCAGTCTACTCCAAGCACCACAGACCTAGAGTGGGGTGGTTTTTTTGTTTTTTTTTTTTTAAACTGGGTACCAGTGAGCATGCAGCTGTGAGAGCTGTGAGCCTGGAGAGAGAATCTTGTGCCAGCCTTGTGTTCATGCTCACTCCTGCTGGTGTACACAGTCAAGTTGAATTTTTAAAATAAAAGTATGTGAGCATGGCTGCAGGAGGCCTGGCTGGCTAGAGACCATTTCTGGAAAATGAGTCTGGGTGTGGCTGCCTCATCTTGAACAGCAAGGTGCTCCACTGAGACATTGAGGGGCTGGAGCATGTCCAGGGAAGGGAACAGAGCTGGGGAAGGGGCTGGAGCCCCAGGAGGGGCTGAGGGAGCTGGGAAAGGGGCTCAGCCTGGAGAAAAGGAGGCTCAGGGGGGACCTTGTGGCTCTGCACACCTCCCTGACAGGAGGGGACAGCCTTGGGGTTGGGCTGTGCTCCTAGGGAACAAGGGGCATGACAAGAGGGAACAGCCTCAAGTGTGAAAGTGGAGGTTTAGATAGGATATTTGGAAAAGCTTTTTCACCTGAAGGGCTGTCAAGCCCTGGAACAGGCTGCCCAGGGAAGTGGTGGAGTCATTATCCTGGAGGGATTCAAGACACATGGATTTGGCACCTGGGCACCTGTGATTACTGGCAGTGATGGGTTAATTGTTGAGTTAATTGTTGAGTTAAATGATCATGGAGGTCTTTTCCAACCTAAATTATTCACTAGCATGGCTGCAAGTTGTTTTGCACTACTGATGGCAGTGCCTGCAGGATCTAGGTTTTTAACAGATTACTTAGGGCTCAGCTTACTGGCAGTTGCCAGTTAGATGCTGTTTCATTAGAGCATCTCAACAAGATTTATGCCAGCCATTCCTGTTCTTGTGAAAGTCACTACCTATTTTTGCTGCTTTAATCATCTGTGACGCTCTTAACAAAGCTGACTGAATAGCTCAAAATGAGCCAGTAATGCAATGAACTGTCTCACATCAGTTGTATCTCTTCTGCAGTGTTTTGAGATGGATTTTTAGGTAGACAAATACAGAAATACACACAAGACCTGTATGGTTTCTTTCATGTTTTGTAATGTTAGGTTGACTGCAAATGTTACTCCACAGTTTCCAAAGTTTCTCTTCCCTGTTATTAAAAAAAAAAAAAAAAAGTAGAGTATCAAAAAGACTGATTATAATAATATAATACACCCTTCTCAAACTGCTACAATTCTATGTATGTCTACAGAAATATTCATCTATGAATATCAGGTAAAAGGCTGTATAACTATCAGGCATCTCTGGATCTTTTGTTATCAAGAGTACAAAAGAAAACTACACTCCTGTGACAAAGGACACTGATCTTCAGCAAAATTGCAGATTCTTACTAAAACAAACATCCTTTATTTTTCAGAGTATAGACAAAAGCAAAAACAGGGAAAAAAAAGCTAATTACAGACAATACGGCATTTTTCTTTACTGCACACAAATGGTAAACACTGGGAACATGGAGGGTTGTAAAGCAGGTTGGTATTTGCTTTTTCTATAGGGGTAACAGGAAATATCTTAGTGCACTACACTCTTGAGGCAGGAATACATTTGCTTGCCAAAAGAACATAAATAAAATATTTTTAGGTCTTTTTTTTCACTTTGTTTCTTTAGTGCTTTCTCATTAGTCCAGGGATTTCAATGCAAAAACTCTTGCAGTGGCAGAGTCCAGGAACTCCTCACAGAACTCCCATTACATTTATTTCTGTTTGTTAAAAAGTGGATTTTTAGGCACCATAGACCTTACAGCAAAGGATTTGCAAGTTTATTATTTAGACAGGTGCAGGTACATTTATTCTCTGTCTAAAAAACACAGAGAGTTTCTTTATCTGATCAACCAGTGGAATGCTGTGTGGCTCTAGAAAGGGAGTTAGATCAGCAGCTGAAAACCAGGAGTTTACAAAGAAAAAGGGTATCTGAAATGGCCTTAGTATTCCAAGTGCCATCACAGACTGGTACCACTGCTTGTCCCTTCATTTGTCACTAGGGACAGGCCAGTGAGTGACCTTCACTTTTTTTTTTTTTTTAACTTGTGCCTGTAGGGGGAAGGGAAAGAAGAATTGAGAAGAGCAGTGGAGAGAAGTCATAAGTAAGAGCTTTGACAAACCCAATGAGGTTAAAAATTGTCCCTGATCTGAGGTGAGGGATGTTCCTTGTGGCAGGAGCCCAGATTCCACAGGGAACTGTGGGGTGCTTTCCTCCAGCCCCACTCCTTAGTGGTCGGGGCACCTCCCCAAAATACTGGCTGAGCCATGTTTTTGCCTAGGAGAACCCTTGTTTCACATACCCCTGGAAAGCTCTGTTACTGCTGGATATTTATATACGAAAGGCAAGTGCAACCCTCCTGTCATTTTTGAAATGGAAACAGCTTTAACAGTTTGGGGGCATGTTATATATTCTTCAAAAATGCTTAACAGGTTAGGTTGGGGTCGTCGGGTTCCCAAAGCCAGTTGCAATTTTAATTTGCTTGAGCTTCTTTTGGTCTTGGGGAGCCCCTGGTGTCCTGTGAGCCTTCCTCTGTATAGGTTAATAAGGCCCATATCCCTTTCCACATGCCAGGTCAGCAAACAGAACATTATTATTTTATGTTTTCCTGCTAAACAGCAGCTTGGGTTCCATGGTCTGGTCCAAAGTCTGTTGGACCTGATGAGAGTGCAACTCAGCTGTGGTTCTTTCTTTCTCTCCACTGTGCAGCTCTCCATGGCTCTTTTAAAAACTTGGTCTGCTCGATTCTGTTGGGAGGAAAGTGTTTCAATGCATAAGGCACCCTGGTGCAAAAGTGTTAATATTTGTGCCGGTACCTACATCTTACAGAAATGGTGGATGTGGCTAGTTTTACTCAAGGGTTGTCAGACTTGAAAAGTACAGGAATGATCTAATTTGTGCCAGGTGGCCTGAGAACTGGATCCCATTCCTCTGGGCACATCACTGAGGGACTGCAGCTGTAGCCACTGGAAATCACCCTCCTCAGCCACTTTCAAGCCACTGATCTCATCACACATCTCATCCACGTTGTTTTGTTTTTTAAATTCCACCCCCTCTGAGCTTTTGTGCTTCCCCCAGTTGGAGGATCTCTATTTACTGATGTGAAAAATGAGCAGGTCTGGGAGATGTTCATTACCAAAGCAGACTCCAGCTAAAGGGGCCATATGCTGGTTTGTTAGCAGTGACCCACACAAACTCACAAAGTGGCTACATAGCTACTGTGCAAAGGCAATGACATATGGAGTTCAGCATGGCTTTGTACCCAAAATGGTATTTAAACTTTCAGCCTGCAAGCAGAGACTCCAGGCTGCATCTCATTTTGCTTCTTACTTTCCTAATTTGTAACCAGCACTTGATTTAGTAAATGCCAGAATTCAACTTTGAGGATGAATGAAAAAGCCTCAGGAAACTAATGACCTCCTTAATAAAAGAATACGATAACTTCACTAGGTTTAATATTTCAGGTTTCTATAAGGATTGAATTGGAAAGATTTTTTTCCCTTCCTTTCTGCAGGGGGAAAATGAAAGCACCTGGACTTCACAGCTGGTTACTAGATATTACATGCAGTGGTAGAAACAGAAAGTATTGACTTTCATTGCAAGTCAGAAATAGACAGGTTACACACAGAAGACTTTTGAAATGTCTGCTGCAGAAGGCCGAAGCAATATTTGCCTTTCCACAGATCATTCTTATTTAAATGGAGCTCAGATTTTAAAAGTAAATACAAAATCCATCCCAGATATATTTATGTTCACTTTCCGCTCCCCTGTACAGGAAGTTTTAAAGCATTATTGGGTTCAGCCATCTTCTCAAACTGTTTTGGTGAAGCTGACATTGCTCCCTTTCAAACAGCAAGTCAGGCTGACTCTTCAGGCACAAATTCCCTTCTGTTGAAGCCCTTGAGAACTCACAGGCCAAAAGTTGCTTCAAGACCGAAACTTGTAACTATCTGATGAGGAGTCTTTTGCAAAGTTTCATATCTACTGGATCATTCAGCTGGCTAAATTAGCCATGTTCAGTGCTCTGACAGGACATAAAAAGAGTTAATGTAAAAACAAATCCAAGGAAGTGCTCAAATTCTTCAGCAAAAGGGTTGTCCAGCCCTGGCACAGGCTGCCCAGGCCAGTGGTGGTGTCCCCATCCCTGGAGGAATTTAAAAACTGTGAGGATGTGGCACTTGGTTCATGGTCTAGTAGTGAGTTTGCCAGTGTTGTGCTAATAGTTGTACTCAATGATCTTAGAGGTCTTCTATAACCTAGAGGATTCTATGTCTATGTGAAAAAGGCTTTTGTCACATATCTACCTCACTGCACTACACCTGGGATAGGTGTCACCTGGGTTTGACCACACAGCAGTGCAGCATCTTACTTAGGCAGCCACTCTGGTTTGCTCTGAATAACAACAGATACAGATAACAAGAACTGTGGATAATTAATTCTGTCCCAGAGTAGTTCTGAAATAGGTGTAAATGGTTCCCCTCCAGAGTCAGCTGTCTCCATATACTGTCAATAAATGGAATATACATCATTAGCTTTAACGCATTGCTGTAACTTTTAACAAGGTTGTTAAGTGAAGCTGTTGTTCCTTTTTAATGTTTTACATAAAACACATTTTAATGCAGGATAAGTGAAATTGTTTTTTGAGAAAATTACTGGAACCACACGGGAAGAATTCTGACCTTGATTTTTCACAGTGATTTTCTACCCTGGGTCACAAGGTGAAAGTAAAAAAACTTAAAATCATGGACTGACTTTGCTCAACTTAATTAGAACCAACTGAAGAGAAATTTTCCTTTTTCCAGACTTTCAGAAGGTTTATTTTACTTTGATTTTACAATGTAAAATTAGAACAACAAAAGCAAAACTTTATGCATTTCATTCCTTTAATTCTGCTAGAAATATGGTATTCAGTTATTAAAAATATATAAACAATAACATCAGTCAAACCAGAGAAATGTTATCAATTTAAATTTCCTAGAATTCTCTGGTGATAATGCTTTACTACAAAATTCCCAAACAGACCTACTCAACATAGAAATATAAGAAATATTACAGAGCATATGTAAGGAGTGTGAAATAAATGAGATCTCATCTGTCTATTAAGGCTGACTGCTATTTGTAAGATGGTTTTAAAAATTGATGATGAGAAGTTTTTGTTTATCAAAAGACAGCCAGAGGGGACTGTTGATGATCTGTCCTGACTTTAAACAGCCCATTATCCTTGATCCAAAATGCAGACCTCATTGCACAATGCAGGCAATTTCAGACACAGCTCTACAAAAAATGCTATGAACACTTCCAGGTATTTTCTTCACTGAAAGCTTGTAAGACCCAGGGACTAATGAAAGGGCTTTTGAAAAAGTATCACGTGAAGTTACAGTACACAAACCAAGTTCTCATCAGCAAGTTCACTGATGACACA
>VXAX01001317.1:16219-28568 GCA_013399835.1 Leptocoma aspasia | reverse complement strand
AGGACGATTCAGACTGTGGGTCGGATTCTGGGGAAGAGGTGGTAGCAGCACCAGTTGCTTATAATGGCAGGGCAAAGAGGCCCAAATACATTCCCTTCTCGTATCAAAACATTAAGGAATTAAGAAAAAATCAAAAATAATTCGGCAGAACAGATTCGTATTTTATTGGCCATTTAAAAACAACTTTTTCAACTAATGTTTTGGTTCCAGGAAATATCAGAGAAATATTCTCTGCTCTCCTGGAGCCAACCGAATTTGACCTGTGGCTCGGGGAGTGGTCCAGTCTTTTGACTGTCCGCCTCCCTGAGCTACAGGCCAAACAAGAAACAGGTTTTGATACGGAAGGGAATCCGATCACAATGGACCACCTAATGGGGGAGGGGGAGTGGTCCAAACAATTGGACCAAGCAGCAAAAACTCCACAGGACGTCCTCAACGTGTCTCGCGATGAGGCCTTAAAAGCCTTCTTGGCCATGCCATCGCCAGACCCTGTGCCTGACTATCAGTCAATTCGACAAAAGGCTGATGAGCCTTTTGTCAAGTTTGTTGATAGAGTGAGACTTGCTGTTGAAAAACGTATTATTAACAAATCCTCCAGAGAAGAGGTCATTTTAGATACCATCAAAAGAAATTGCAACGAGGAGTTCGGCTCATCATCTTGGGCATCCCGACGAGGCCGCCTCCTTCGTTGCTCACGATAGTACAAGAATGTACCTGGAAGGCCCAGGGGATGGGAAAGAGGACCACGATCAAGACTGCCGCGGCTGCCGCTGAGTCAGCAGACCTTGTGCCACCGCCGCCTCCTCCTCCAGTCCCCCAGAGTTAGGGGACCGCCCACGTACTTCCACTGTAAACAACCGGGCCATTTTATGCAGCAGTGCCCCTTCTTGGGGAAAGCACCACCATCCGTGGGGGGAGTTCCGGGGGGAGGCCAGGGTCCTCAGACTAATAGGGGGCCTCTGCCCACCCAGACACCACAGCAGCCAAAAAACTAAGAGAAGAGCGCGAGCCCACCCCGCGCGAAGACAACAATGGGGCTGGGCGCGGGGATGTTGGGGCTCGGGCGGTGGGGACACCCACGGTAACACCTGTTAATCGCCCCTCTGGTTTTTTCCAGATTGATGGACACCACACCTTTAGGTGCTTTTTGACCCAAAGCGTGACTTTGACCACACCGGACTGGACAGAACTTTATTACGATGCTGGCGAGGACATGGAAGAAATGCATTGGCGGAGGTGCAAGTACCTAACCATCGGTGACTGTAAGAACACCCCCTCTGAGATCGAGATTGCTCCGGGAGTCCTTCCACCTTCCCTGGAGCGACTCGTTCTCCTGGCGCGTTGCGTCCAACCTCCCATCTTCCTGCCGAGAGGCCAGGTTGTTGCACAGGCAATTCCATTGCTGCACTCCTTGTGGAACGACCAGGACCTCTCATGTTGTTACACTGAGTGGCTGGGAGATGACAGACCCCTCACTTGGTGTGACATTGAGTGTGGGGGGGAGTCCATTAGACTCAAGGGGATGTTGGACACTGAGGCTGACATGACGGTCATCCCATCACATCGATGGCCGTCACGATGGGAGCTCCAAAACGTGGATAGCAAAATTCGAGGTGTAGGGGGCACCCAATTGGCCAAACAATCTAAGAGCGTGGTGACAATTAAAGGGCTGGCCGGACAATTGGCCCAAGTCCGTCCGTTTGTTGTTGATTCAAGGTTCACCCTGTGGGGGAGAGACTCCATGTCGCAGTGGGGAGTCAAATTGACCACTTCGGACTCCCCACAGGATTTTCAGTAGCGGCCACTGAAATCGAGCGCCCTACCCAAAAACTGAATTGGCTCACTGATGTTCCAGTATGGGTAGATCAGTGGCCGCTCAACAAACAAAAATTAGAGGCGCTCACCAGACTCGTGGAGGAGCAATTAGAGAAAAGAAACATCGTCGAAACGAATAGCCCTTGGAACTCCCCGGTTTTTGTTATAAAAAAGCCGGGGAAGGACAAGTGGCGGCTCCTTCACGATCTGAGACAAATTAATGATGTAATAGAAGACATGGGGTCCCTCCAACCAGGGATGCCATCCCCGTCCATGCTCCCCCAAAATTGGAAATTGGCAGTTATCGACATCAAGGATTGCTTTTTTCAAATTCCCCTGCATCCGGATGACGCCCCACGTTTTGCCTTCTTGGTTCCTACCATCAACCGGGGGGCTCCCATGAAGAGATACCACTGGCGGGTTCTTCCTCAAGGTATGAAGAACTCCCCAACCATCTGCCAGTGGTATGTTGCAAGAGTTCTCTCCCCAGTGCGCGCCAGAGCGGAGGGAACCATCATCTACCATTATATGGATGATGTTTTGGTGTATGCACCGACTGACGAGGTACTTGCCAAAGTGCTTGATGATACCATTGTGTCATTGGCAGAGGCAGGTTTTGAGCTCCAGCAAGAGAAAGTGCAGAGGATGGCTCCCTGGAGGTACCTAGGTCTGGAGATAGCCAACTGCACAATTCGGCCTCAGCGGCTGGTCATTAACGAACATCCTAAAACACTGAGGGACCTCCACCAGTTATGTGGCACCTTGAACTGGGTCAGGCCGTGGTTGGGTTTGACCACGGAGGATCTATCCCCTCTCTTCGATTTGTTAAAGGGGGGAGAGGAGATGGATTCTCCGAGGGCCCTGACCCAGGAGGCGAATGCAGCCCTGGAAAGAGTGCAAGTGGCTCTGTCCAGCCGACAGGCCCATCGGTGCCATCCTTAGCTGCCCTTCAATTTCATTGTGTTGGGGAGGCTGCCACACCTCCATGGGATGATTTTTCAATGGGACCGAGGCGAAAGGGACCGTCTCTTAATCATAGAGTGGGTCTTCCTGAGCCACATGAGGTCCAAGAGTATTACGAGGCCACAAGAGCTGGTGGCCCAGCTGATCGCGAAGGCAAGAGCCACAATTAGGCTGTTGGCCGGTTGCGATTTCACATGCATTTATGTGCCCCTTCAATTGTCTACAGGTAGATTGACAGCAAAGACTCTTGAGCAACTGCTCCGAGAAAATGAAAACCTGCAGTTCACACTGGACAGTTACACCGGAAAAGTAAGTATTCATAATCTGGCACACAAATTATTTAATTCCAACTTTAATTTGATTCCAAAAGATTTGCAAAATAGAAAACCATTGAAGGCCTTGACCGTATTTACAGACGCGTCTGGTGGATCCCACAAGTCCGTAGTGACTTAGAAGGACCCGCAAACTCAGCTGTGGGAGACTGATATTAAGATTGTGGAGGGATCTCCACAAGTAGCTGAGTTAGATGCAGTTGTTAGGGCCTTCGAGAGGTTCTCTAAGCCTCTCAATATCGTGACTGATTCGGTGTATGTAGCCGGTGTGGTGTCCAGAGCGGAACATGCAGTGCTCAAGGAAGTCTCCAACCCGGTCATCTACCAACTGCTCTCGAGGTTGATACATCTGGTCTCCCACCGAGAGCAGCCATTCCACATAATGCATGTGAGATCGCACACCAATTTGCCCGGATTCATCGCTGAAGGCAATCGGAGAGCCGATGCCCTTGCCACCGCGGTCCAGCTGGAGGGCCCGTGTGACACTTCCAGCGGGCCAAGTTAAGCCACCAGCAATTCCATCAGAATGTGCCGGGTCTGGTCCGCCAGTTCAACCTTCGGCGTGATCAGGCCAAGGCCATTGTGGCCACATGCCCCAACTGCCAGGGGTCCGCCCTTCCATCCATGGGCGAGGGTGTCAACCCTCGAGGACTCCGCAGTTGCGAGGTGTGGCAGACGGACGTGACACACCTCCCAGCATTTGGTCGGCTCAGGTACGTGCATGTGTCGCTGGTCACATTTTCGGGTGCTGTGTTCGCCTCGGCTCATGCTGGGGAGAAAGCCAAAGATTCGGCTAAACATCTTTTATTGGCCTTCTCTACTCTGGGGGGCCCCAAACAAATTAAAACCGACAACGGGCCAGCCTATGCGTCCAGGGAGTTTGCGAACTTCCTTCAGGAGTGGGGAGATCAGCACAAATTTGGCATCCCCTCCTCCCCCTCTGGCCAGGCCATAATAGAAAGGTGCCATCAATCGCTCAAAAGGGTGCTCGCCAGACAATCAGGCGACACCAGGGTACTAACACCTCAAGAAAAGCTGGCAAAAGCCCTGTTTGTGATTAACTTCTTGAATTGTTCTTTCGAGAATTTGAATCCGCCTGTCCTCCACCATTTTCAGCAGAATAATATGATGAAGTTTATAGAACGTCCACCGGTGATGGTCAAAGATCCCGCCACGCTGGAAACCACTGGTGGCCGTATCCACTGGTGACCTGGGGAAGGGGATACGCATGCGTGTCCACTCCCTCGGGTCCCCAGTGGATACCACGTAAGTGGGTGAAACCGTACGTGCCCCGAGTCCCATCCAGTGCTGCTGTGGTGAAACCCCCTTGCACTGACCCAACAGACCTGGCCATGGCTTCAAATCAGAGGAGGAGGAGGGGGAAGAGACAGCAGGATTGTGGGGAGGAAACCCCTATCCCTGACACCTGGTCTTTGGAAACTCTGTTTGACTGACTGAGCCCTAACCTGTTCTGTTTCCCTTCATGCTGTAGATGTCCTACCCGCAAACGTTTGTGTTCATCTTCTCTCTCCACCTTATGAGCCCGTCCCTGGACCAGGCGGAGGCGTGGATTGTCCCACAGCCGCGGCAGAGTGTGTGGGTGACCCTCGCCCGTGTGCTCAGGCAAGACCATCTACGCCTGTCGATGGCTGCTGCAGGAGACCCTATTTCCATGTGCCTGGTGGGGATCCCATTGGTTGAGAAGAGGTACCCGTATTGGCTCCTCCGGATGAGGGATGACGCCAATCGACGACCACTCGGCTCCAAAGTAGAGATTTCTAGAAATTGGCTTGGCATCAAAACTGTGAAAGTTCCCATCGTAAATCCACTTGCATTTTTCCACCTTTGGCTTAAAGAGCTCACAACGGTAAAAGACGAGCCCCAAGAGCTCGAAATAATTGGCACATCCCCAGCGCAATTTTGTGTTCAATTTGATTATCAGCCTTCCGACCCCAAAAATTACATTCAGGTCAGGCAATTTGATCCTAAATTCCAAGCAAAACAATGGTGCAAATATGTAATTAGAATTGATGAGGCTGCGTCCCATAAATTGGCTCCCCTCACTTTACCCAAAGGCCTCTTCCTCATCTGCGGGGACTGAGCGTGGGGAGGGATCCCTTCTTGTCTGGTAGGAGGCCCATGCACTTTAGGCGAGTTGACACTGCTTACACCCAACCGAACCCAAATTTTGAATTGGCAGAATAAAACTTCTCAAAAGGTCCAAAAACGTAGTGTGAAAGAATTTGATGAAACATGCGATTCGGAAATAATTCATTGGTCTCACCCAAAACGAGCTGCTGTTTCGGCATTTTTGCCCTGGGTAGCAGCAGCAAAGGCTCTAGGTGAATTGGGCCACCTAGAGTGCTGGGTTGCTAAGCAAGCCAACCTTACACCAACGGCGCTGAGTGACCTCCTATTGGACGAGGAAGCCCCCAGACGGGCAACCCCACAAAACCGAGCAGCCATCGACTTTCTCCTATTAGCGCACGGGCACGGCTGTGAGGAATTCGAGGGTCTTTGTTGTTTTAACATCTCCTCAAGAAGCCAAAGCATCCACGCCTCCATCAATGAGATGAAGAAGATGGTCTCCAACTTAAGAGAAGAAACAAGTGACTGGTTCAGGGACATCTTCAAGAAATTTGGGCTCAGCGGGTGGGTCTCTTCAATTATTAAGGATATTATTTGGTTTGTGCTTTCCATTTTTGGACTTGTCATTGTTTTTGCTGTCTTTAAGAGACTCGTTTTACGTTTGATCACCAAATCTCCCCCCGTCCCACACTCTGCGCCACCCTCCTGGTGGGAAGAAACTCAAATTTGACATCCTTTTCCATTTCTTTAAAAACAAAAGAAGGGGGAGATGTTGTGGTGTGCTTTGTATTACANTCGATCTCCGCTCTTGACGCTCTCAACAGAGTGGCCGGTCCTGCGAGGACCTGCCGCCTGGACCTTCACCCCTTGCGGCTCCTGCGAATAGGAAGCTTGCCTGCTGGGGGAAGGCCACTCAGACCGGTGCCTCCGGGGCTGAGTCTCTTTGCTAGCCAGTGGACTTTCTGAAGAGGTAAACTGAGGCACCACGTCGCAAGAGGATTAACCAATCCTGGCAATATGGCAATGTGGCATTGCTGAGGCCGGTTACATTCCTCTGAGAAGAGCATTAGCAATCTGGACACAAAAATAGGTCCAGCAAATGCACAGAGGAAATGCTATAAAGAGCAAACTTCAAGGGTTTGAGCTATTTATCTTACCAAAATCAATAATGAAAATTATTTGGTATGTAGGTGTGTACAGGGGAGAAAATATAAAACACTATAGGTCCCTTATGTTTCCCAAAGAAAGATCCAGTTAAAAGATACAGTTATCTTGAAACCAACTGCATTCAAATTACTTTCAGATTTTAATAATTAACAACAGAGTGGGATGGCTGCAAATTTTTGCCTCTCTACATTTTATAGAATCACAGAATATTCTGAGTTGGAAGAGACCCATGAGGATCACCAAAGTCCAACTGCTGACCCTGCACAAGACAGCCCCAAAAATTACACCATTTGACCAAGAGTGTTGTTCAGACACTTCTTGAACTGTGTCAGGCTTGGTGCTGTGACCGCTTCCCTGGGGAGCCTGTTCCAGCGCCCAAACACTCTCTGGGTGAAGAAACTTCTCTTGATATCCAATCTAAACCTCCCCTGACACAGCTTCAGGCCATTCCCTCAGTTCTGTCACTGTCACCACACAGCAGAGATCAGTGCCTGCCCCTCCTCTTCCCCTCACGAGGAAGTTGTGACTGCAGTGGGGTCTCTCCTCAGTCGCCTCCAGGCTGAGCAAACCAAGTTAAAGGAGGGATTTGACTGAGGGTTGCCCACATACCTCTGGAGTTTGGGAAAAGGTGATCCAGAGGCCTTGGGGAGGGTGAATGGAACAGGCCTAAGTGCAGAGGGGAGAGCCATGATTCTGATGAATCTGAGCTGAGTCCCTCCAGCCCTGAAAAAGGTCCATTACTGGTCTATGATCTGAAATTTGAAAGCTGCACAAGGTATAAAAAGTTTCTTATTGAAACAATTCTGTATGAAGATGTTTCCTATTCAGCAAAATAATTCAATATTCCAGGAGGAACTTTCTCAAACTGGGCTCATTTTGCTGCATAGTGGGTCACAAATCTTAGTTTATTCCAATAAAAATTGGTATGTATTTTTACTCAAAGGGATGCCTTGAGAAGGCTAATCTAGAACACAGCCTAGACAGAGTTAAAGAATAGAGTGGGTATGTATTAAAAAGCCTTGATGGGTACACCTTGGGCAGCACAAGAGCCCAGCCAGGGCTGCACCCAAGATGTACCCAAAATGGTCACAAAATGGACGACTGGTCACAAGGTCTCTCACTTTTATAAGTTCTGGTCCATTTGCATATTGGAGTTAATTGTCCAATTATAGCTTTAGGTTGTGAAGTCCCATTCTTCTTGGTTTTCTCTCTTCAGTCCATGCTGTTTATGCTCTTGGGCCTGTAACTTGTATTGATTGTCCTTGGTCCCAAGCTAGAAAAGGAATTGTTTTGTCTACTTACTCTGTGAAGAGAGCTTACCATCCCTTAAAACGAAGCTCAGAACTACACACTAAAGCAGTACAGAATCTGAAAAATATAAAAGGTGAAACTTAAGGCTTAAAAAAACAAATTAAAGCTGAATATGTAGACAGTGTTACCTATTTTTTTATCATAATTACTATTGGTATTGTTATAGTTGTTATTATTATGATATTTGTATTATTCTCTGTTAAATGCTCACAATGTGCTCCACACTGTAGAAAATGCAGTAGACAACACCTGTCCCTGTGTGCGTATAATTTCAGCCTCTGATCTGGCAATTTAAAATGCATGGCTGGAATCCACATTAAAGTTAATAGTGCTCCACTTGAGCACAGTAGTCTGCCTGAACATTATAAACTGCAGGATTGGGGCTGTGGGGATTTGCATGTGGTGTAAGATTCCCCTTAGTCTTTTAATCAAAACTTATGGCTGATAGAGACAGTGGTTTTCATACCTTGGAAGAATACTAGAACTGCCCTGAAAGCAGGTGTGCAGCTTTATGGATTTGTAGTTGTTTTACATATTTTGAAAGGAAAGCCTTCTCTGACCCAAATTTGACATGAACCAGAGGGTCCTTCAACCCAGCAGACTGGCTTTGCTGAGGACAGACAGCTTTGCTGTGGACAGGGGCTCTGGAAATCACCTGTGGCTCTGGGGCAAAGCTGGAAGTTGCTGCTGGGAGGTACTGGACACATCCAGTAACCATCAGTGGGGATGGGCAGGCCAGCAGCACTTGCTGCAGAACTTGGAGCCTGGCTCCTGTGTGGAGACACCGACACTGCTCCAGGTTTCCTCACCGGAGCTGTTAGCAACACCAAATCTGTTTCTGGGGCCAGCGAAAGGATCAGGCTGGGGTGTTTTGAGGGAAGCTATCTGGTTCAGTTAACTGGCATTTTTGGTGGAAATTGTGTTCTTCAGTACACATCTGATTCACCCTTGGATCTTCAGTCATTTTAATTACAAGTCTGTCTGAGTCCAAATTTACTTGTGTGCTTAATATTGAAAAATATTTTAATGAAAAAGAACACAGTCAGTGGAAATTAATTCCGTGTTGCAATTTTGTTTCACTATTAAAGAAGAAATTGATGCAGCTGATGACGAGGAAGACTGTGGGAGTGATTTGCAGACAAGGCATTTGGGAAGGTCACTGCTCCCACACAGCACTGTGAATCTGAACTGTGTGCAGCATCTACCACCAAACATGTACTGCTGTATTTAGAGGAGCCTAGCAAATACTATGGAGTATAGGATGTTGAACAGAAACAGTATTTTTCATCAGTGTATTATCTTCCCCCTCTTTACACTGATTCTTCAGGAGAAAACAGCCAGCTAAACTCTAGCTGAGATTAGCAAAAATTGAGCTGCAACCCAACTGGAAGCAATTTCACTGTTGACTGCATTGCAGTGTATACAACAGATTTCATTCCAGATTCAGAAGAGAGCAGTAGTATCATGGCTATCTTGTCTTTGACCTCTGCCAGCTACAGCTAGTCAGCATAATACAGAAATAATTTTTTTTCCTCTCTGAAATAGTGAGTGGCTATTTTAACTTTCTTTCAGGTTACATATGAATTTTCAAGCCAGCTTCAGAAGCTTAGCAGAACTGAGCTAATTAATTGAGTGATCTTACCTCCAATGCAAGGCTGCCTCCCTTCTCTTTGCTTCAATTTCCATCTGGGACCAGAAAATATCCTTCAAAGTCGTTGAGCCACTTCTGTTAGACTTAAAGATCATGAAAGTTACAGCTGGAGAAGAGTACACTGCCCTCTTAAATGTTAGGTGAGTACAGCACAGGGTTAGGTGCTGCCCTCAATTACACCAGTACAGATCTGGAGATTTTTGTTTTCTTCAATGACGTTACTCCTGTTAACTGAAAGTCAAGAACACCACCTTCACATTCCCATTTGTACCCCTTCCTCAACTCCACTTCAGTTTAGAAATTATTTCTATTGAAAAGGGTTTTGGGATATTCTGTGTAGCAGAAAGTTTATGAATGTCAATGGTATAATTGATGCATCATGTGACTACTAGTCAGGTAGTCTGTTTAGAAAGAGCTTGTTTATCCTCTGTGGCCACTACAAGCATGATCAATCTGAGATACCTTGAATTTATGAGGTGCAGAGATTTCAGGGAAACAGAGCACCAGGTATTCATTTCTTCCTGCAAATCTACAACTGTCATGATTCAACATAGTTCTGGATGTCCCATGCTAAACTCAAGTATTCTTACAAGGTGAATTCCATCTTTATGGCAGCTGCTTCCCTTGCAGTTATAACCTGTAACAAAAATTCAGCTGTGTGTCAGTGCCATAAAAAACAATAAAGGGACAGCTATAATTAATTTCTGTAGTCTTCAGCAGAGCTGGTCCTGAATGGGAAGAGTAGGAAGTTATCTCCCATCCCTAACAAGCCAGCATTAAACACGAAGTTGCTGGACTCTCTGGTTTTGGTGATAGTTTGTGACCCATGAGTGCACAAAAATAAAGACAACTGTTTCTAAGACTTTTCTTTTTCTCAAAAGAAAAGCTCTTATCCTTGATCTATAAATACTTCTTGTCCATATATTGTCTTTCCTCATGTTATTTTTTATGCATATGTAATTTCTGCTTGGGAAAATAACAAAATTTTGTTCATTGGAGCAGGAGACAAGGATCAGTATTTCTCAGAGGAGCAAAGTCCACCCTTCCCTAGATCAAAACAAATCACCTTAGACTAAGCACTAAATACCCAGATAAAGCCTAGAACTTCTTCATCTCTAGATTTTATAGTGGTTCAGCTGTGTTTTCCCTAAAGTTAGTACTGATATGTTTTAACAGCCCAACTTATCTCCAGTCTTACCCATCTAAACCAGGGACATTCAGTTTTATGTCAAAAACTCTCCTGAAGCCTGGTCCATGGCAAGTTGAACATGAGCCAGCAGTGCCCTGGCAGCCAGGAGGGCCAAGTGTGTCCTGGGGGCATCAGGAACAGCATGGCCAGCCAGGCAAGGGAGGGGATTGTCCCACTCTGCTCTGCACTGGGGCGGCCTCACCTCCAGTGCTGGGGACACTTTTGGTCACAGGAATGTTAGAAGGACAAAAATCTGTTAAAAAGTGTCCAAAGGAGGGTGTGAAGACGGTGAAGGGTCTTGAGGTGAAACATCCAGTCTGTTCAGCCTGGGGAAGAGGACGTTGAGGGGAGACCTCATTGCAGTGGACAACTTCCTTGTGAGTGAAAGAGAGGAGCTCTCTTCTCTGTCATGATCAGGGACAAAACCCAGGGAAACAGCATGAAGCTGTGTCAGGGTAGGTGTGTGCTAGCTGTTAGTAAAATGTTCTTCTCCCAGAGAACGGTTGGGCACTGGAACAGGCTCCCCAAGGAAGTGGTCACAGCACCCGCCTGACAGAGTTCAAGAAGTATTTGAACAATGTTCTCAGGAACATGGTGTGATTTTTGGGATTATGCTGTGTAGTGCAAGGAGTTGGACTTAATGATCCTTGTCAGTCCCTTTCAACTTGGCATATTCTGTGATAAAACCTCCCTTTCAGTTTCTGATTTTTTTTGCTAGGTGATGGAGATACTGAAGGGAGGTGGGGGTGCCTGTGCAGGAAAGCCTCACTGGAGGAATAGCTGGACGTTATTTGATTCCTCTGATCTTTCTGAAATGGCTGAAAACAAGCCACACAAGAAGCAACAGTTATCACAGTATAAAAACTGTAGACTTATGCTCAGAAAAATGACCCACCCTAGAATTTAAGGAGCACAGTAGTGTGTTTTACTCCAAATAAATAGATTTGTATTCTGGCAAGGGCTTTGCAAAAATGAATACAACTGACAGTTGGATAGCATTTTCCTTCTGCATTGGGATTCCAGGCACATCCTTGAGAGTGACAGAGCTTTTCACAGTGTCTGGGTGGTAGACACAGCTGAAATCTGCATAACACGTCAGGAGAAACAACAAATTTGGTTTAAAAATCATGCTGTTTTTTAAAAATAAAGATATCCTAGAAGTATTTTAAGACTAGTGCTTGCATTAGTGTTCCCTTTTAATTCAGTAAGACATTTCCTAAAAATGGTGGACACTAATTAGATTTGTACAGCATTTTAGTAATTAAAGGGAATATCTCCATTTGAAATGTACTTTGAACCTACTGAGAAACAGTACCTCGGAACAACAGTTCTCTAGAAACTTCTCTCATGTCTCTTGTGTAAAAGGCAATTGCTTTGTTGACTCTACATATTTATGTATTACATATTAAGTGTGTTGCATTTGAAGTATACAACAGCGTGATAGGACTTTTTTTTTTTAATTCTTGTTTGCTTTGAGCTAACGGGACACACACTAGCTCGCTATTAGAAATCAGATGTTCATTTAGAGAAAGTAGTTCTTTAAATAAGCAAAAGACTTTGAAATAACTGAGAGACAAAGCCTTCTACAGCTTTGGTCTCATTCACTATTTGGTTTAAGTGTTCAATAATTCCATCACTAATGAAGCCATTTGTGCACCAGTTTATTTTTCAGTTTATATGTCTGACAGATATGATCTGATTTACCAATAGATGCCTTTTTGCTTTGCTTTCCATAAATTAAGGAGTCCTTGACTGTCATTCCTGGACAAAAAAACCCAAACCAAACCAAACCAAAAACACAAACAAAAAAACCCCCACCCCCCACCAAAAAAA
>VXAX01001317.1:0-16163 GCA_013399835.1 Leptocoma aspasia | reverse complement strand
CCCCAAACAAAACAAAACAAACCACAAAACCTCCTCATGCTCAGGCAATTACCACAACTATGCTATGAAAGAACTCAGATAGAATATTTTAGACTAATCAGCCTTGGGAGAAATACTAAGATAACACTTAAGTAATGCAAATTTAGTGAAATTCCCAACTGTTTTATATAAAAGAACAAATTGTTTTAAAACAAACATTGTGATATCTCCACTGATCTGTTTCTGCTTAAAAGATGGTCAAAGTCCAACAAAGCACCAGAATAAAATCACTGCAATAAAGTGGTATGGTATGCATCCAGAAAATGGTGGTCTGGACAATGCAAGGTAAAAGGATTAACAAAGTGGATGCTAATTGAATACTCAGCTGTCTGGAATTTTATCAGATGGGTTCTGCCTTAATATTTCTCAAAGTTTTTTTAATCTCTTGTCAGATACTTTTCACTTCCCTCTCTGAAATCAATACTGGTGCTCCTGATTCCTCTACCAATCATCCCAGGGCCCTGAAGTCTCTTCTGATTGCCCTCAGACTTCTCTTTGTTATTTCGCTGCTGCCAGTTTGAACAACCAATAATGACACTGATCAGAAGGCCTTACTAGATGGGAAGGTTTTTCAGTAATGTCCCTTACCCCAACTCCTGGGGGAGAGAAGACTTTCTTGTGAGTTGGGTCTGGCCTCCATTCCCCGTAGTAGGGAGATTCCTATTCCAACTATCCTTCTTTTCTTTTTAACAAAGTAGGCCTTGATGCAGGGTACCAGCTGTGTTGTTTTGGGGCACTCCACTGTCTCAGGGTCGCAGAACAATTCTCTGTAGATGCTGGGAGGGAAGTGAGACTGGGTACTGCTCACATGGGAAATTTGGAATAAGGGGAGCTCCTGTATTTATGCTTTTCTTGGAGTTTTGGAGGGACCTTGCTTTAGCAAAGGGAGTTACCACAACCTCAACTCCTGTTCCTGCATAGCAGGAGGCCAGCAGGAGTAATGATGCTAGGATGATGCAATGACACCAGTGGGAGCATTTAGAGGAGGCACAGCCTGAACCTCAGGGTAAAGCCCCTCCAACAGTCCATTGTAATGGGCTGTCACAGTACTGAATTGTCTTGAATCTGCATCTGCTCCTCAAAACAATGACTCTGGACTTATTTCTGTAGTATATAAATATGGAGTAACTCCATGCCTTTCAGTGGAGTTATTCCTCACTTACCCTTTTTCCATAGAAAACAGAGTTTGACTCAGATAAATGGGTGAAAAAGCCACAAGACTGGCAATAGGTTGTCAAACTCCATCATTCCATATGGGATGTGGCCTTCTTATTAATTAAGAAATGCTATGGTTGATTAACTCTAATTTGATTCCATAATTAAGTCTCTTCTGTGGGAAACAGAATTTGGATGGGAAAAAGTGAGAGTAAAGGAGATTTTGTTCTGTGTGGAAGTTCCGTCTGTTATGGATTCTGTGCTTTATTTTTAATTGCATAAGGACAAGCCCACCCAGGAAGTGACATATGTAGCCCACCCTAGGACGTTAAATTTTTTAAAATGTAGACTAAAAAACGTAAAACATTAAGAAGGAAGGTAAAATGGACCCAAAAGAGGTTTTCCCATTTAATCTATGTGAAATAATTAATCTTTTCCCTAGGCAATCTACATTTTCCACTGTTTTCAAACAAGAAGAAAATTGTGTCTCTAGTTTTGCCATATTATTATCATCAGGCTGAAACAATCCTCAGCAATATGACAGTAAAAAATATATTATTCTCTCTCTCTCTCAATATATCACACAGTTTTTATGGCAGGTGACTGATTTCAGAATTGAGACACATTGCTTTTTGAGTGACATAACTCAGATTTTGTATGTTACAAGGAGTTTAATAAGTCCCATATGGTCTAGGGTGTGGGAGTACAGTGAACTTTTTAGGAGACTGTGAAAAAACACATCTGAAAACTGGTTGATAGCTAGGAATTTGGTACTCAGGAGATGTTGAAACAGCCAGCCTGCTGCTGGATCTGAAGGAGCCCAGTCATGAGCCAGGCCCTTTCTATTCCCTGAAGCCTTGTTTTCCCTTCCCTGGATATCATCACTCGAACCCTTCAATATGAAGGAGAGCATCCCAAGCTGTTTGACTTATGGAAAATTCCTGTTGCATTTTCTTGTGCACACTCTTATGCAGCCACAGGTCATTTCCCCAGTATCTACCATTCCAGCCCATGAGTAGGAGGAGCTGGAAACCAAACCAAGCCTGCTTGCTTGGGTTGCATTTGCAGAGATTCTTCCACAAATGCCCTTTCATTCCTAGGCATGTGGGCAGCCTCACTGGCATGAATGGGATGAAGCACATAAAGTCTGGGAGTTGTATGTATGTAAAGGACTGCAGCAAGAGAGAGAGAGGAATTCTTTCCACCAAGAATGTTCCAAGTTTTAAAAATATCCAAAACACTACTTACCTTATCTCAGTCCATTGGGATTTGTTGTGCAAATATGTTTGCACCCAGCGCATATAACTACAGTAAAATTTGGAGCTAACTGTGTTGCTGTATGTCATTAGCTGCTGACTTCTTAACAGGCTTTTTCTCTCCATGAAAATTTTCAATTTCAGATCTACATTGCGCACTAAGACAAAGTACATTGGAAAATGAATGAAAAGCTTACAGCCACGTTGTTAACTTGGCAGCATTACCTCTTCTAGATAAAAGCTAGTAAAGCGTAGCTCTATGTCTCAGTTTAGAAACGCAAGCACAAGCTACAGACTGGCATTTTATGGATAAAAACTTTCTACAATGATGGCACATAGACTTGTAAATATGGGAAGCTATTTGGGCCTGAAGTGTGGGACTGTAATTATATGTAGTGGCTCCTCCCAGTCTCTTCTCAGATGAAGGAAGGAGCAGGTCTGATATAATTTTAAGTTTTATTTTAGTGTAAAGCTTTCCTAGGGTCTTCTTAGCATCTTCAAGGACAGTATAGCCTTTTCCAGCAAGAAATTTGCATTTTTGATATTTGTCATCCTCTGTATAAAAAATATCCTTATAGTATGTGCCAAATTCTGGTTTTGTGCAGCAACATCAACCCAGAATAACCCAGCAGAGAGATGTAATTTAACACTGAAAGCTGGCTCAACTGGGCTTGTTGCAGATGTGGTAAGTGGTAACAGTGTAAAGAATTTGGCCTGCAAGATATATGTTGTGCAAGTGGCTCTGCATCTCTTTGCCTTGTTTCTGGGAGGGAGAGATGCCTGGGATGACCTAACTAGACTAGAGTTATCCCCGTGCCCTTCCCCCACAGTGTGACAGGGCTCTAAATAAGGCTCTGGAAGCGCTGCTGTTCTGCACCCCTACCCATCACCATAACCATCAGGAGACCCCCTTGCTGGACAGTAGCTGCAGGGTGAGTAGTAAGCATGAAAAGGATGGAAGGCAGAAGACACTTTGGATGGATCCCTTTGGACAACAGAACGTATAACAGCTTCTGCAAACGGAATCTCAGAAGTGTTCTGCAAAATGTCTCCTCTTCCCAAGAAAGCAAAAAAAGAAAAATTGCTGGTTTGCCTGTTGAAGGCTGTTTTGGTAGCTAAGAAAAAATTGCTGCTTTATCTATATTATGTTATGTTATTCTTAGAAGAGGTAACTCACTATTTTATGAATTGTTTAGTGAAAACTTTTAGTCAAATGTGCTTGATCTGTGGTCACAGCAACTGTTTGCATATGGCAGTACTGAAGTGACACTGAAATCTGTGGGTTAGAGGTGAAAACACCAGCCCATTCCAGGAAAGGTTTGCACTGCTACATGCATTTAGAGAATGTAGGTGAAAGCATGTCAAAGGAAGCACTACCTTTTTTCCTTTGTATTAAGGAGGTAACAAGTGTAAGAAACCACCTGCACATTTGCTTTCTGGTATTCAGTCCACCAGGGACAGCCTCCTTATCATACAGCCTGGAGAGAACTATGACAGCTGCTCAGCTGTATGAGCCCCTGCACTTAAGGAAAAACCATTTCATAGCTTCCCCTCTGGCCTCCAGTCTTTCTCTTTAGCCAAGGGCAACCTTCCCAGCTCGGGCATCATTATGGGAGGAGAGGGGTCCCGACTGACAGGTGTTGTGCTCCACTGTGGCACACTGCACACACTCCTGCACTGTCTGCAGAGATGGCAGCTCTGTGCTAATTAAGGAACTGTGCCAATTAGCTGCATCTGGTCTCGGAGTCAGAGCAGATTATAGAGTGTGCTTCAGAGCCTAGTTCCCAGTGTGCTTCATTTGCTGTAGAAGTGGCTTTCTGTTTGATCCCTTCTGTTTCACATTGACTGGCCTCAGATGCACAAGTGGACAGAGGAGCAAACGGTGAAGCAGCTTCTTTCTCCATTGCTACTGATTTATAGCTGGCTTCTTTGAGACATTTGTGTTTCCACCTCCCTCATAGGCTCTGACCTGTCCCAGGCACACAGCGTCATTGAAAGGCTGACTACATTTCTTTATATCTCTACCACAACCAAGGCAAACAACTTGCTTCATTTTAGATTAAAATGTGCAGAAGACTGGTCTCTAAGCTGCATGAGTGGCAGAGGACCTTGGCACTCAGCATCGGCAAAATAAATTGGATTAAGTTTGTTTTATTTTCTGCAGGTGTTCAGCAGTTGTTTTGCCAAGTAGTATCTAAATGGTAAAGAAATACCTTGTGGGGAATGGAATAACGGAATAACATTGTTGCTAGTGTTATCTCATCAGTCTAAGTCATTCTAGTGATGATTCCAGATAATACTCTGTGATGAAATGATGCTAATGATATTGAGACTTCCTGCAATGGTGGGTAAGGCACTTTCAGATCTTGGTCTCAGTGGAGGGAGAGAATGGATTTAGAAAATTAAATGTATGTAAATGTACATACAGAAAACATTGTGAACTGATATGTTACCTATTTTAAATATTTTATACAAAGAAAAACTCATGCTGAAATTCCTGGCATATGATATGGTTTAGACAAATCCTGAGGCATTCAGGCTTTTAAAGTCCATATGGAACTGATGTGAGCACTGGGATTCACAAAGATCTTTTTCAGTAAGGATGTGTCAGAGAAACAATTTTTGTTCCTAGAAAACCTATCAGATCTCCTTATGTTCAAGCTAATGTGGAAGTCTTGTCATTCAGAGCTCAGAAACACATTAAAAGGCTACAGCTGATACCTTGATTGAATTCTTGCTCGCCATTATAAATATAGGCTTCCCTCCCATAAAACTTGATACCTTCTTGATCGTATTTTCTGTCTGGGGTTAGACCAAGCAGCTGAGACCACAGCTGCCTTTTTCACTGTTCCCAACCAGCTACTTTGCACTGAGTCTGTCTCCCACAAGGGAATGTATTCCCAGTCGGACAGTACTGCAGAAGGCTTCCAGTGACAAAATCCCTTCAGGTAGGCTGACAACTTGGCAGCTGAAGGCCCTTCTAAGTGCTGTGGTGGCTAAACCACAGAGAAGGTGTCCAGGCACCGGCTTTTCAGCAGTGCTCTGGGAATGGGAGCAGCTGGGTGAGAGGCAGGTGGCTTAGCATGAGATTTGGAAGGATGCATGTTGGCAGGGAGGGGCTAAGGTTAGAAGAGGAAACAGTTTGGGAAGCTCTGTCAGGATCCCAACTTTAGCCTGACTGAAAGGCAGCAGACTACCAGCTATGAGGGTCAGTGGTCCTCATCAGGCTTAGCCATTCAGGAATATAAAATTTTCTCTTAACTGCAGCAAATTCCTTCTTCTGGTGCAGTAAGAAGTGAATGTGATATTTCTCTCAAATAAGGACCTGTGATCCCCCAAAGACAATTTCAGTTCACTGTAAGCATTTATTTAACCGCTAGAAGGGCATGAGGCTCACGCTGGTCTATTTCTGAAGAGGAAGGATCTTACATAGGGTGCTAGGAGCTTCAGGATTATTTAGAGATGTGAATAGTTACGCAGATTTAATTTACAGTGCTAAGTCATGCATCCAGTAGTTATCTGACAGACCAGCAGTGCATGGACTGAATCAGAAAATCTCTTTCTAGCCCTGGGATGATTTTGTCAAGTTATAAGTGAGGCAGTGTGGCAAGGTTATTGCAGCTATAACTGTCACTGCTTTGTGAGAGGACTGGAGAGTCCCACCTCCAGTTGTCAGTCAGGAGCCTTTAAATATACAACGTGGTCTTAGAAAAAAAGACTTAAAAAATGTAACTCCACCCAAAATCAATTTCCCTGCTGTGAACTGAGTAATGCTTTTTTTAATGTACTAAGCCATTTAAAAATTAAGCTTCTTTCTTTTACATCAAAGTAAGGCAACTGCACTTTATCTGGAGAACATGAATGCCTAAAGCTGCAGTTTCTTTTTCACCAGCTCTCAGCAAGTGGCCATTTAGTCTTAATTGCTATTGACAGTGTAGTCCAATTAAGAAAGGCATTAGTCCAACAAGAACTATTTGTTAATCAGTAAAAGGTATGACAGACAGTTCTTGTTTTGCCTGAAGTTTTGATTCACATGTTTGTGTGAAAATCTAACCAGCTGGAACACTCTCCAAGCAATACAAGAATATCATCAAGCTATCAGTTATAAACAAAATAGATGCACTTATGTAATTGAGAAGTGCAAAACTTTATAAAACACTTATTTATATTTGGAAAGGCACACGTTGCTGAACTGACAGAGCCAAGTGACAGTATTGACATTTGACTTGAGAAATGCTTCCAAGCTTCCTTGAACTAGAGGTAACTTGTAGGAAGACACCTTATGGTCTGGCACTTCACGGTGCTTGTCCAGAAAAAACAGGTAGTCCTTTTCTGCTGGAAGAATATTTTTTCCAGGAAAGGAATATGAGGTGAATTGTGGAATTCCTATGGAAACTTTCTCCTATACTTGAAGGGAGCTGTTCAGAAGTCACACTTACCAATCCAGCTATTTCCTATCATTACTGACACTTGCAGTGGCAGCTTCAGTAAAGTACATTCATGTAGTATTTTTTCTCAGAAGAAAACTACACTCTTCACGGCTGTTTTGTGGTTATAGTTTCAAATCAATACATGCTTTGGTTGTGCCTCTTTACATGAATTGAATACTTGGTGGTGTTTTTCAGTCTGATATTAAGGTCTTATATGCCATTTGGTCTGAAGTCACCGTATTTGTAACCCCAGAAAAGGGAGATAACAAAATGGGCAGGTAGAAAAGGGCAGAGACCTGACTCAGTTTATTTCAGGATGTGCAGGAATGTAGATGCGACATAGAAGCCTGCAGTGGGATCACTTTTGTGAGCCTGTACAAATGTTAACTATGCCCTTTTCCACAGCAAACTCAATCCAGTCTCCCTTGATGGGAGGTGGCAGGGCTAAGCAAGAAGTGGTTCTGCCTATAAGACAGAAATCTTTGTGCAGGGACCCAACTTAGGAAAATCAACTTGGACAAAAACAATGCAGAAATGTCTCTCATCATATGGTTGAAAGGCAGCATTACCCACTGAATTTCATGCAACTTGACAGATTTCAGTAATTCTGAGTCTCAGGCAAAACTCATGTTTTCTTGATACATTGCTAATGAAGACAGACTCCTCATTCCTACAAGAAAAGTGTTTAATTTCATCCACTCTCTATTCTTAAGAGAGAAGAAGATTTTTTATTTTTTTTTTTTTTGTCACAAGCATATACTCTCTCAACCAAGAGTTTTTCAGTTTCATATGTGTGCCCTTGTTATTTCACCTGCTTTCTTTGTTTCTGGGAGCTTCACTCCAGAAAAGAGGGTGTGTGGGGATCCACAGGATAGGCTCCCTGGACAGGATCACAGGATAGGTGATCTGGTCTGATGGATGGAATTGTGAAGCTGATCTGATGGATGGACTTGTCCCCTTCACTGAGTGATGCATTAATCTTATTTTTCAAAGGACTTTAGTTATCTGTCTAGCAGACAGATCGGAAATTCAGTGTTGCAGAAGAAAATATACTATGTTCTTGTTCTGCAGTACACATGTCACTAGTGGACCTGTACTATAATGACCTTGCGCAGGTCATTGTTTTTGTCATTAAATGACAAATCATTTTCAGGCAGGCTCTCAGTAGAGAGCTTGACTCTTGTCAATCTAAGGTGAAACCCACTGGTCTTTCCTAAATCTGAAGTTAAATTTATTACATTTCTGCTCTCTTTGGTGCAATAATTCTTTGCATGCCTTGGCCCAGGATGTTACAATGCCAACTGTATCTTGTCCTGGGTTTTTCCACCCCTATGGGTACGTAGGTCTTTAAAAACTAATTGGATATAAAATTAGCTGACAACTTTGTGAATCACAACTATTAGCAGCTTTCCAAAGCTGAAGTTAATGCAATATTCACATGATAATCAACAATAGGATTGAAATGATGAAACAGGTGTGGAATAATCCTCACACAATGCGTGCTGCAATCCCATCAAGCAGCCTCCCTTTGTAAACTGTTTTGTGAGATTGATAAACATATCAATCCAGAATCCAATTCAGGAGTGCTGTAAAACATTGGAAGCACCAGGTGAAATTGTGCCACAAGTGCAGTTAACAGAGGTTTTGGTATCAGCTTCACCACGGTCAGGACTTCATGCCTGGTCTCAGGAGGAACATTTTACTGATTCACCTCAAGTGAGAAAACTGGTGTTGAGCAGAGCCAGGAGATTCCCACTACCTGGTCTGCCTACAGATTTCCTCATCCTTTCTAGGGAAGACTGCTGTGCTTGTGCCCATTTCCAAACCCAAGTGACAGTCTGCTGACACATCCTTTTGTCTGTCTGTGGGCCTTTTTCTGCTTAGCTGATGATACTGAAAATGTCACAAAGTGTGGGCATGGGATTACCTGCTCAGAATAGAGTGACTGGATTGTTGTGAAGGATAAGCATAATTTTTATGTTTCTTATAACTGTAAGTTTATTGTACAGCTTATAAAAATTAATGTCTAATGATTTTCAAGTGGAACATTTCTCAATTAAAATGTTTACAATATGACAGGATTTGTTTTGTCTTGGATTATGGTCTCACTGTTCCTGTCTAAGTAACGATTTGTCATGTCTGGGGGCATTTCCATCCAGAGTTTTTATTTTGTGCACTTTCCACTTGAAAGCCCATTCACCTTTCATGGCAAAGGATCCAAACGAATATGGCATTCACCTCTGAGTTCTAAGGACAGCACAGGAATCAAACAGTTGTAGGGCTACCACACAGAAAACAGGATTTCTCTTACTACACTGTTGTCTCTCCTGATCTAGTGGAAAACATAGTTGTGGTTTTTCCCTTAATTTCGTTCCATTTCATCTGAGCTGCTGGACACCCAGAAATGTGCCTCTAATGAGCCACAGGTGTGCAGTGGCACAGACCTTAAAACCACTGGGCTTATTGTATGTACTTGATTGCAATACTTTGTATGTCCCTCTCTGATTCTGTCACATTTACTGTCTAATTTCCTTCCCCACTGTAGTATATATCAGCATCATACTCAGGGGGTTCAGAACCATTAAAACATTTTTAGAAACTCTTCACAGTATGAGCGTGGGTTTTAGACATACAGCATGAAGGCTAATGGATTTAAACATTTATGAAGAGAAATCCAAAATAGTTGCACACCTGGTTAACAGGATCTTCTACCCAGAATGTGCATATTATTTCAGTCAGAAATAATACACTGAAATCCCAGGCTTTTGCCACTAGGTGGTACACACATTATGTTTCTTAGTTGTGTATGCTCATTTGCAGATAAGGTTTGGTCTGAATGCACTCATGACAGTTTACGTAAATGCTGAAGTCTCCAGGTTTTCCCTGGTAAAGAATTTTTATATGTTTGATGAACCGCTGATGTAATTGTTGGATACTTAGTTATCAGATAAGCACTCCAGTGGTTTAACAAGTGGCTTTTTTCTTGATTTGCTGGTGCTGTGGTTATATGATCCGTTCAAGGTAGAACATACTAGTTCTGCTTCCAGAGGAGGTGGTACCACCCACCACCTCTATCACCACCCCTAGCATGCTGTTTCTGCCTGCTGCCTGCCCAGCCATGTGCAGGGAACAGGTCCAAACTGGCCCACTGCACAACCATACAACTGCAGGTCCCAACGCCAGGGATGCGGTGAACACCATCTTCTAAGAAAGAGGGAGGTGACTTTCCTTCTGGTGACAACACGGACTTCTGCTGAATTCAGGTGACTCGGCAGTGTGAACTGTGAGATTAAAGGTGGTCCAGATCTCAGAGGATCTCACTTTCATTAACTATGTTCAGTAAGGCCTAAATTCAACAAAATTCTTAAGAACATAACTCATTTTAAGTATCTGAGCTGTACCA
The DNA here is from genome assembly GCA_013399835.1 of Leptocoma aspasia. NCBI lineage: Eukaryota > Metazoa > Chordata > Aves > Passeriformes > Nectariniidae > Leptocoma > Leptocoma aspasia. The sequence continues at coordinate 5,880 of VXAX01001317.1, read as the reverse complement.
TCAGCTTCAATCAAGCTGCTAATGTGCTTAAAATAAGGTGAGTGCTAAAGCAATTGAGGGATGAAACCATACAACCTATCCCAGCTACCCCAGAAATCAACTGCAAAATGTTCATTGATTTAACCAGGCAGAGATGCCAGTGCTACCAATCTGCACTGAAATCACAGCATCCTAGAGTATCTCTCTGGCCATGGCCCCCTGGATCAAACTGAGAGAACATGCTCCTCTCCCTCTGCTGTCACCACCTCATCCTGGCACCTGGGCAGTGGTGTTGCATGTGTGCCTGCGGGGCTTACCCCAGCCACTTCAGCAGCTCAGGAGCTGGGAGAAGCATGCTGGCCCTGAACTTAAAAGGCAGCTTTTGTATCTGGTCCCAAATCCTTCATGCCAGCAAGACTTCTCTAAAATCATGAGTTTTCAGCTGTGAAAACATTTAGGGTCGAGCCCAGGGCAGTGCTCAGAGTTTAGAGGTTTTCATTCCCCTGCTCTAATTTTAGCAGAGATTGAGTATTTAATCTATTTTCTAAGTAAGTATGAAACATGTCAGAAATATGTTGTAAATAACATGTCAGAAATAATTATTAAAACAAAACTTATTTCTATCCCTGCAGAATACACAGAGATATTGAAAATTGCAATAGTCCTGAATTTCTAACAGGAGAGCTGAGTAGTGTTTCAGGAGAAGGTGTACTGTGAAATCAAATCACTCACCTGCACTCACACATGGTGTGTGGAACCATCATTGCAAGCATCAGCAACGACAGCTGCTTCTCAAGTGGGAAAAGTTGCTGAAACACGTATTTTATGCTATTGTGCTATGGGATTTAGGTTTTGGTGGTAAGCCTGACTGATTTCAGTTGGCTTGATATAAAGCCAAACTCAGGTCATGGCTGAGGAATCTTTAGGCCAATATTCTATATCAGACATTCAATATCAGATATGATATTCAGCTATATTTTCAACAGAGAACAATAATTGTGTTCTGAAATACAGAAGTTAGTCAGGCAGTTCTCCTGCCTGGCCTTCTACTTGTTATGTACAAACCTCCTTTCTCCATAGATATCTCTGAGTACCTGGAAAAGGACCTCAAGGCAACCAAGGTCTTCTCTCCTTGAGAAAATTTTGACTAAAATGAATGAGGCAGAGATTCAATGTCGCTGTTCTTATACTTCAAGTTTTGGTCAATATTTTTTTACCTGATGGCCAAATATAACTGGTACCTTGTATTTTTGGAAGTCTTTTGTTAGTATTATGTTCCTGCAGAAATACATTTCCCTCTCATCCCCAAGGACCCCTATCTATATCTCCAGCTTTTCCTTCTGTCTGCCTACAGTGGGATTTGGCCTACAAGAATTGGTAATTCTATCCTTATTCAGAAGTGGGAGACTGTGTACTCTATTTGGATTTTACGAACACTGGAAAGCAAAAGGGCACCCAAGAGTGCAAAGAGTGGAGATGCTGGTCCACATGTACCTGACTGTGAGCTGCCATGTGCTGTTCAGGGAAATCTAGCACAGAGCTGAACTTGGGCTTTAAATCTCTTTAGATAACATGCCGACCTCTTCTGTGACTGCAATGAAAGTGTTGACAGCACGACTTCATTCTTACCTCTTACTCATGTAAATTCATTACTACCTGTTCTGTGCCAAATAAAATTAATTAAGAAACAATACTATTATAAGTCTTCCATCTCTGTTAATGTAAAATGAGATGCTAATGGAATACAAGTGTGCTGTGAGAACTATACGTATACAGATATAAATGTCATCTATTTCTGCAAAAATTCATAGGTGTTATAGAAAGATCTGCATGATCCGCTCCATTGCTAATAGCTGCTTAAGTATTATAGTTAAAAGTTGTCAGATGTGTTCTAGAATATAATTTCTATATAGAAATACAATATGAGGATGCTTAATTCAGTGTCAGACAACAATATATTTCATGCCAAAGCTTTGCAATCTATTAAGCCAAAGACATTTACTGAGAATTGACTTCAATCCTTAGGAGGCTGAATGTAGCTTCGGTGGGATTAATGGCTTAAAGTTAATTGTTTTTGCTAATATTTTATTTGAAATGTCCTGCTCAGCAAAGATAATGTGACATTTTGCTCACTAGGGATGTCGAGCCAAGCTCACTGCTGACATAGGCAGGTGTTACCTCATTGACTTAATTAGAAGCTGCACCTACTTACGTCAGTGAATTTGGTATCTTGCCCTTTTGCAGAGAAGGGGAAAATGTAAAGGTTGGTGCTTAGAAACCTGGAGGTAGAGCCCAGAGGACAAAAGAAAGAGGAAATACCAGTGTCTGAAATGAGTTGGCCAGTTACTCTAGAAAACTAACTACTAAAAGCAGCCACAACTGACTTTGCCCTCTCTAGGGGTGTTAAATCTTGTTGGAAAAAGGGTATGGAAATAATCTGAGGTTTTAATAATCACTTGAAAGAAACAAACATATAATTGTTTCTAGAGCAAATAAAAACCATTGCCCTTTGGTGAGGAAGAAACTTGTTCATTAGGAAGAAAATAGAGATAGTAAAAAAATGCTGATGACCTGGAGCAGGAGGGAGTGGTTCAGATTTATAAGTGCACATTAGCCCTGAAAGGCTGGAAGAGATAACGGGGAAGTGGAAGACAATTAAGGACATGCCTGGCCACTTGTCTCTACAAGACAAAGATAGTGTCCCCAGGATGTGCCAGGTGGTCCCTTCTCAGCCTCTGCAGTAGGCATTCCCTTGTGCAGAACAGAGCTACAGGCCTGATTGCTTCCAGTGGAAAATTTGCTAGCATTGCATGTGTAGGACTCAGACTCTTGAGGATAGACTTGATTTGTATTTTTTATGCTACATTTTATTTCCTTCAGGGGACTTTGAGGCCTCTCATTACAATATTATAACTTCATTCAGGAAAGGAAATCTGAAGGGTGGATCCATGGTCACTCTAAGTCCTCATTATAATCACAGTAAGGCAAAGAGAGAGATAATCCTTTGAATAGAAACAGACTGATCATATAAATTTCATTTGATGGTGGAGACCATACCTTCCCAGACAAAATCTACAGACCTTACCAAAGCTGTGGATGTGGTGGGAGTGTAGCTGGTGCGACCTCACCTTGAGTCCTCTGTGGGGTTTTGGGCACCTCAGTGTAAAAAGAACATAAAACTAGTAGAGAGTGTCCAAAGAAGGGCCAAAAAAATGGTGAAAAGGTGAAGTTGTGTGAGGAGTGGTTGAGGTCACTTCAGCCTGGAGAAGGGGAGACATCATCACAGCAGACAACTTCCTCGTGAGGGGAAGAGGAGGGGCACTGATCCCTCTTGATCACTTTTGTGACCAGTGACAGGACCCAAAAAAATGGCATGAAACTGAGTCAGAGGAGGTTCAGGCTGGATATCAGGAAAAGTTCTTCACCCAGAGGGTGGTTAGGCACTGGAACAGGTTCCCCAGGGAAGTGGTCACAGCACAGTGATCCTCTAGCCTTAGTTTTCCCAAGCCAGTTTATTTTAGACATCATGGAGAGCATCAGCAACCCCAATGGATCTTCAGCAAGAAGCTTAGGATAGATGATAAGGATTGTCCTGGAAGAACTAGAACATTGTGCTGCATGCAGTCTGTGGCTATGGTGTTTCTTCATCCTGACTCCACTCCTGGCCCAACCACAGGCTTGAAAAGCTGGTCTTGAAAGTAGTGCTGTTGGAAGCATTGATATCAACTGGTCTGAAGTTTATCACTTGTCACGAGACGTCTGAAATGTTTCCTAAAATTTAAACTACTCACTGTAGGTGAAAAGCTCAGGTAGAAAAGGTGAAAAAACCCTTGAGACTGCAGAAACTGAAATAAATCCTACAGAGTATTTTGGTTTTTTAAGTTGTGAGTATTTGGGAGAGATTAATCAAAGAATTACTGCGTTTACTCCTGGTCCTTGAAAGTACATTCACAGAGTTTGAAAAAATGTGTGTTCTTATCCTCAGCCCACCACCTCTCCCCTCCCCCCATGACCTGTGGGAAGAAAATGAAAGGATGGAGAGTTACCATGCGACAGAAGTGAGGCTCGCCCTGCTATGTGCAGACCGTGTTCCTGGGGAAGGTAATAATGCTCCAAGCTTTTTAACCCATGTTTGAATTCCTGATACATAGATCACTGCATACATTTCAGGAACTAGACATTGACTTCAGTCGAGGAATGCTATTGCCAATGCAATTGGCTCTGAATGTAATTTCAAAGCTTGCCAACTGGCTTTGTTTTCAGTCCACAAGCATTCCTGCTGATAATTAAGGGACTGTGCTAAAAAGTTATATATAAAAATACATTTTCTTGAAAAGATTAGACAATTTATTAAGATTGAATCCATGTAAGTTGAAAATCCTCTTGCAGTAGTTCATATAGCTGGGAAGAAGAGAGGAAGTGTCAGATTTTATAAAAATAACTAGATTTTGAAGGATTTTCTGAATGGGAAGTAATTATATTATGCAATAAAAAACAACCCAATGCAATGTCTTGCCCTTTAGCCTTGGTCATGCTTACATTCATATATCATCATTGTAACTCTTCCAAATGCCTTACTGTATCGAGAGTTCTGCATTTAGAATGCATATATGATTTTTATTGGGTGACTCTTCTGCTTACATTTTCAAAATTTTCTGAGTTTGCTCCAACACAAATGCCTTTCCATAAAATTGGCAACAAGATAAGATGGTCTGACGTAGTTTTCTCTAGTCAGAAATGCCATTTCCTAGTTTATGTAAAACATAGATATTTTATAGGTTGTTAGAGTATTGAAAATATTATCAACGGAGAACATCTGCAAATAAATTATTCTTCTAAACTGTCCAGGAAGTGTGTTACTGGTCAGATTCATATCTCAGACGTGGTGAACAGAAACAATCAAATTTAGGTGTTAAATGCCTAGTAATGTAGTCAATACAGAGCAAACTATTTAAGCATGAAGAGAGCAAGTTACTTGAACTAAATAATAATGTTTAGCCATTGGATTTGAATTCCAGTGATCTGCATGTATAGAATAAAATTGAAGTGGTGAATATTTTTTACGCTAGTTTATGATATGCATCAATGCATTATGATTATTATGTTAAGATTCCAAGAAGACATTACTGGAATTACCAGAGTAGAAGAAGAGACTGTTACAATTATGTAACTTTATAATTGTATAAAGCTGTGCAAGGAACTGAGTGATGTTCTCCGAAGAGCTCGATATAAAGCTTTTGTTATTTGCTCAAAGAAGTAGAGATTTTCCTTTATTTGCAATTTGTCTGAGTTTTGTCAATGTTTCCAGATGTATTTTGGTGAAAGTCAAGGCAAGTTCAGCCATCAAAAACACATTTTACAAACTGAGCCTAAAGATGTGTACAACTGAAGAAGACATGTATAGCACTGAAAATAGAGACGCAGGAGAAGTTGGCAAGATGCAAAAAAGAGTGTTTTTTGTGCAGTAAAAAATGCCTGTTAGTTATCTTACAGCTGTATTACAGAGGTGTGCACTTGTTTAGAAGCTCACTTTGTGATTTTAGAAGTAAGTTTAAATATCTTATTTGACATGCTGCCTCAGTTTCGAGTCCACCGGCTAGCCCAAACAGCCCCGGAGGCAGCGGTCTGAGACGCCTCTCCCCGAGAAGCGAGCTTCCTCTGAAGCAGCAGGGGTAGAGGTCCAGGCTCCCAACCCCCTTCAGGTTTGACAGCTCTGTTGGGAGGCATCGAGAGCAGGAGACCCAGGAGAATCAAGGGAAGCATCACTTAATGGTAGGAGACAAGTAGGACTTATTGTAGGGTAGCAGGTAAGGAGAGCACGGCAGGACCACCAAGAAGCAGCAAAGGGCAGAGTTACCAAAAACCGGCAAAGGGGAACAGGGTTACATCAACTTATATAGG
>VXAX01001316.1:192330-274174 GCA_013399835.1 Leptocoma aspasia | reverse complement strand
CTTCTTGTTTCTTTGCTGCTTTATAGAGTGTACAGCAATGCATGATAAAGCTGAGTTGCCTCTTAGAAATGAAAAGAGCTGGCACACAGGGAAGCTGCCCTTAATCCCTCACCCCTGAGAGCTTCAAGGTGCATGGCAGAGCTTTCCTCACAGGGATCCACACCAGGCCAGGTGTCACCCAAACCCTGGTGCAGTCCAGTCTGCTCCCCTCCAGGTAAGCCAGGAGAGAGGCTTGAGTATCCATGGACAGGAAAGGCAGAGCAGCAGGACTATTTCAGTACTTGCATTCACCATCATGTGTCTCAATGGTTCTGAAATGCCCTTTTTTGTGTCTTATGCAAAAATACTTGATGCTTTGTGTAGGAAGCAATCAAGATTTTCTTTGAGGTGTGTCTGGTAGACGTTGTTTCTATGTCCAACTGCTCTTGCTTGAATAAAGATTGAATAAAGAATATTGTTTTGTTAAGAAAACAGGAGGGAGGGAATGCCCTTGGGTTACCCCACCTTAGCGCTGCATGTTGGTGTTTTGAAACTAGGGTGGGGTGGTTTATATTTTGATAGACCATTATCTAGGAGGGAAGTAAATAACCTGAAACCTTGACCTGATTAATTCCTTTTTCCTCACCAGTGTTTTTGTTGTTGTTTATAAGCTGCAAAACTGCCTGTGAGGGCAGCCAGGAGCTAAAGACAGTTCTTTACACTAAAGGCCAGCAAACAGTTTTCGTGGGATGACTTCACCAAATTCATTAGTTTACCCAAGGGTCTGAGAATTAAATGTACAGGCAATATTTTCCTCCTAAATTTGTAGGTAAGAGGTACCTGAGTGAGTGCCTTCAGTGCCAACCACGTACGTCCTGCTCCAAGATGTGGAACCTGCATGGTGTTGGCACTGGTAAGTATCTCTGGGGCATTAGTCACAGCTAGTGGCTACCCACAGTCACTCAGGTTGTCTGAGCAAGAAAACTTGTGGGTTTGTTTCAGCTTCCTTGCTACAAGTCTCAAAGCCAGACATCCTCGTTTTGGGCAAGAGATGCACTCCCAAACCTGACTTATCCTGCTTATTTCTTGCTACGGCCTGTCCACGTCACAAGCCCTGTGATCCCCTGATGGCAAAGGAACAGCTCCCAGCGCCTCACTGTTTGTAAAGCCCATATCTTCCAATTTCTTCTTTTTCACCTAATACTGACCATTTCTCTCTCTGCCTTCAGAAACCTTGGTTTTGTTTTAAACAGATTAATTTTGTTTTCCTTGAGAGAGGCTTTTCTGTAAAACTGGCTCATTGCTGCTCCACTCCTTCCTAAATCTCAGATGGAAAATGCCTCCTTCTGTCCCCAGACTTGTTTTTCTCTTCTGCTGGGACTGATATAATTCTTATTCTGCTCTCCCAATATTGCTTAAAAGATATTTCAGAAAACAAAGTTGTATTGTATTGAAACAGAAAACAATTTCAGAATGGGGTGAATCACCCCATCTTCAACCTCTAGCTAAAAAATAATTTAATAAAGGATGAGTCACAGTAGAAAGTCTACATGAGGTTTCTCAAATTCAGTTCTGGTTTATATTCTGTGAGGCAATTGTGTGCTTGTCATTCTGGCAATGTGGTATCATTTTACTTGAAAATGGCTTGGAGGCTTTACTGATTCATTCTGGGAGATGACTTTGTTAGTAAATTAGAAGGTTATTTTTGCTTCTTTCATGAAGTATTTGAAACACATTTCAGACTATAGAAAATTTAAGTAAGTAAAAGTAAATATATAATAAAACATAACAATAAGTACAGTCAAAATGCAACACACTTAAAGCCATTGTGAGGCGGTGCTTTTTTTATGTGACACACAAGCTGTGGAACCTCAATATCGTCGGGGCAAGACCTTTGTGAGGCAGAGTACAATTAGGCGCACTGGTAGCATCATCTCTAGTTAAATTACAGCAAAGGGACGAAAAGAAAACATCAAACCTGGGGGACAGCAATGCCTGTCATGCATCCCTTTGGATGCAGGAGTAGTGCCTGGTGCCACAGGCTGCCAAGGCTACTCCAGCTGGGTGCTGGGGCTGGTTTTCAGTCCCCTCAAGCTGGATCTGACCTTGCAGTTCCCTTCACCTGGGCAAAGGCTGTGACTGTTTCTGCAGCCTCTGTAAGGCTTGGCAAGCAGGATTGATGCCTGAATCTGGTGGTGCATTGGCTTCCTTGGGGCTTTAAAGGACAGTGATTCCCCTACCTCCACCAAAATACCTGTCCCTCTTGATCAAATCAGACCAAAAACCATGTCCGGTGTGAAGTCTGTTTACAGTTCCATATGGTGAGCAGTTTTCTATTATCAAATTATCCCCAAAGAGGGAGACCACAGATCAGCTTTGGTGGAAGTTGAGCTGTGCATCAGCTGCAGGAGCACTCTGGAGACCCAGCAGTGTTTGGTGGACTGGTGGGACTGAGTACATTTAGGAGATTGGTCCATGAGAGTAAGGGAAGTTCCTGAACTCAGAAAAAATTGCACTGGATTTAAATAGAAAACACAAGTGCAGTAGTGAATAAAGTGTATTGAGATACTCTTTAAAAATTTTCATTTCCCTAACAGGCTTTTTTCAAAATTATTGCAGGGAAGGTTGTGAAGTAACCAAGCTTTGCTACCCAGGTGAGAGCAATGGAGTAGAGAAGTGGCACAAGCCTCTTCCTGAGCCCCTCCTGTTTGGCTGCCAGCCCTGGCTCCTGCAGGTCAGTGCAGTGTCACCCTAAGAGGGTGAAAAAAGGTATGGAGGCTGCTATGAAGCCCTGTCACAGAAGTTGTGACATTTATGACAGTGCTGACATACTTGCTGTGAATTGCAGGAAGGGCATACGAGGTCTCATGGCCAAGCTCCTTGGCTCTCTCACTGAGGGCTGTCTGGACTAGAAATCAGCTGCTGCCTGATGACAGCTTTTTATGAATCACTTTTAATTAATACTCATGAAGGTGGTGGGAGGGGGCAGTATGAAATGGGATCAGTGCTGTGTGTGGCCAGAAGCAGTGCTGCTGGCAGCACCACACTTCCCATGCTGGCACAGGCACAGCAGCAGCAGAGCTGTTCTGAGTTCTGCAGCTGCACATAAACTTAATGTGCTGACAGTTTCCCCAGATAGGCTCTGCTAGCACTGCCAACCAAACTGCCTCTGGAATTAGTCCAGAGGAGAGCCACTGAGTTGATCACAGGGCTGGAACACCTCTCCTATGAAGGCAGACTGAGAGACTTCGGTTGTTCAGCTTGGAGAAGGAAGGCTCCAGGGAAATCTTATAGCACCTTCTAGTATGCAAAGGTACAAGAGAGCTGAAGAGAAACTTTTCACAAGTGTATAGGACAAGGGAGAATGGCTTTAAGCTGAAGGAGGGTAGGTTTAGATTAGATTTAGGAAGAAAATCTTCACTGTGAGAGTGGTGAGGCACGAAACAGGTTGCCCAGAAAAGTTGTGCACTCCCCATCCTTGGAGGTTTTCCAAGACCAGGTTGGGTTTGGCTCTGAGCAACCTGGTCTAGTGGAAGGTTTCCTGCCCATGGCAGGGGTGTTGGAACTAGATGAGCTTTAGGGTTCCTTCCAACCAAAACCATTCTATTATTCTAAGATTAACCAAATTTTCACAGTCTACACACTTCATTAGATCTACATTTCACATACTTACCAACCACATTTACTGCAAAGATGGTAGACGTGATTCCTTTATGATTTATTTAGAAATCATTTTACATTATTTAAACTAGTGTGCTTTGTTTGGGGGAATTTACTGTTCTTCTAGAGTATAATAGATATTCTTCCTAGCATTCTAAGGGTAGTCATATTCATGTGGGGAAAAATGAAATCCCTTGTCCATAACTGAATTTCAAGCTGAATATATCACAGAGAGAGAAAAAAAAAAAATTTTCATGCCTTTGGTGTATTTTAAGTCTATGAGTTGTCACACTAGTAAGCAACCACCTCTTAAGGGCAGAAATGAAAGCTTCCCTTTACAAACCTGGATTCACTCACACCCATAGGTCACAAAAGCTACAGTAACATGAGCACTGCAGTTCCTACCAGGGTGCTAACAGTTCCTTTCACATGCACATTGGTGCCCACTTTCCTCAGTGACAGAAAGCCTGAGACCAGCCAGGAGCACTCTGTTCTACAAGTGCCAAAACCTGCACCTCCAGAAATCCCTCTGGGCTCTGAGGTCACTAAGCTCACACCTGGGCACATGTGGGTGTCAGTTTGTTCCCTGCCAGCACACGTCAGTGTGAAAACTTGTGCTGCTTTGTGGCTAAAGGGACCCTGGGGACATTCACTAATGCTTTCTGTGGGTGTCCAGGCCATGTCTTCAGCTTAGAAATGTACCCTGGTAATGCACATCTCTACCTAGATGATGAGTAAGAGATGACCAAAGCCGTAACTACCCACAAGAACATTAAGCCTGTGAATGACGATAAGGCAGTGTTTTAAAAGAGCAAGGAAGCATAATAAGGGATGTAAAGATACCTTTGTTTTAATGAAGTGAAATATAAACATGTACGCTGATCTTTCGTCACTTCTACTGTTTTGCCTTATATTTTGCAATGCCATAAATGAATAGCAGTAAATTGTTATTCTAACCCAAATTTGCTCATAGATTTGTATTTCTGAGGGTAGTATAGAGAGGTGTTTTGTAGATTTGACCTTATTTACAGACAATTAAAGACAAACTTATCGGCCAAAGCAGTCTTCAGCCACGTGAGAGTTTTCCAGCAGCAGGTAATCCACAGGTACTGACAAGATCAGATGTCAAATGTTCTCATTCAAGGTTGCCTTTAAAATTATATTGTCTGTCTATTGGAAATGTTTTATTCCTGAAGAATTTGTCAGAGGGTGTTTCCTTTTTATTTCTGCAACTGGGAATGGCATAAGAGAGGTTTTTACTTGGTTGCCGCCATAGAAAGTCGAGTTTCACTAAGTAGACTAGGACTCAAATATTCCACGAAATTCTGAATTGAATAAAATAAAGTGACTTAACATCAGTGCATGTGAAATTAATTTAAATTTACACTGATATGAATCATGGGCCTAAGCAACCTAAAATAAGAATTTTAAGCTTATGAAGTAAAAAAAAAAATATAGCAGCACTCACTGTACAGTTTGGAAAGCTGTCCTGTAGTAGAGCCAAATTAATTTATTTTCTTTGCACCCATGCTCAGGGTTAGGGTAGAAACTTTGATTTCAGACTAATTATTTCAGAAACCATCTGTTTCATACACACAGTAATAAACATGAGAGGAATAGCAGAAGGTTTCTGCCAGAGCAATGCCACCTATGTTCTACCCCCTAAGGAATGACCCAAACAATGGACAGGTTCATGAATACAGCAAAAAGGTGTTGAAGAAAAATGTCTTTATCCACATACTCATGGAGTACATTATAACATGGCCAATCTTACCAAGTTTCACAATGAATCGTAGGTGGGAACTGAAAAAAGCAAACTGTTGCCCAAACATCGTTACCGTAAGTGTAAAGGAAAAGAAACATTGTAGGTGGGGATCGTAGTTCTGAGCTATTCCTTTGGTGTCTTATATCTAACTGTCCCAAAAAAACCCCAATCGGGCTTCACCGTCACAAATGTCCCGTTCCGCAGACAGCTTGCCTGTTCTTGCCTGGTTGGCCAGAACCCCTGAGCACTTCTGACAACAAGAAAAAAAAAAAAAAAAAGAATGCCATTTGACGTATTTCGCATTTCCATTCCTGTTCAGTGATCTTTTTCCTTCTGTCTGCGGTTGTTTAACCTTGATCCAGTCATTCAGGTGAGAACAGAGAAAAGTGGAAACAAGGCTATGTATTTTTCCTCCCATGTGTTGAGACACAGCACAGTCAGAGATGGACTCAGTGGTCTTTGAGCTGAAGTGTTTTTTGAAAACAAAACAATATTTTGATTATGGCTCAGTGACATTTAATTTCTGCAGCCAATAGTAATTATTTTACCATCTGGAATAATGACTGTTGAATTTTCCCCTGGGGATGGCTGAACCACAGAGGAGATTGTGGGGAAGCACCATCCAGGGGCCAAGCTCCAGAATCCATGGTGCAGCTAAGGATCAGTTCTACATTTTGCAAAACCCTCCTTTGCCTGTGCACGCTTAGACTTTGCTATTTGCAAGCTGTTCAGCTGCAACAAAAATTTCTGTGCAGTAGGGAGCAGGGAAGTGTGTTCTGGGATAAAATCCAGGCTGCTGTTTCCAGCCTGTGAGCTGCCTACATTGCACTGGCAGCTACGAATTAGGTGACTCAGTCCTGTGTGGTCACAGTCAGTCAGAAAATAGCAGTGTTCGTGGCACGCAGGGTGCTGTGGCTGGTCCCAGCCTACTGAGCAAATCACTGTTTACAACGACCACTGCACTTTTCCTTTCCCTGGTGCAACACCCAGGGCAGCCTGCTTCATGTTTCAATAGCCAAGTATACCAGTGATAGCAGGGCCAGTGCTTTCAGAAGTGAGTCTTGGAAATAGTGGGTGAAAATTGCCTCCTCCATGTAGACACCTAAATAAAATGCCTGCCTTCAGAAACACTTTCTGAAAGCCCCGGACCTTATCATTAGTGACATATTGTTGAGATCTGTTATCTGTGTGGTTCCACAAGTGACCTAGAATAAGAAGAGAAGAATTCTTGTTTTTAGAAATGGAAGAATTTGCCCTTTACGGAGTCCTCCATGACGCAGAAATATTCAGGCTGCTTGCTGTCCTTTGCTTTGACTATCATTGCATGGAATGTTCTTTCTAAGCAGTGTGGAATTGCCCAGTGGCAACCAATGAGCAAAAGCAGCTGGAGATGATCCAGGATGGTTTTGTTGGCCATGCTGCTTTCCCAGGGTGAGCAGGGTTGGGGCAGAAAATCCACCGCAGCGCGAGTGAGCAGCAGGAAAGCAGAGCAGGGGGAATTCATGGCACACCACAGCAACTGTACTGACTGCTGCAGGCCACAGCCACAGTGTGGATTGAGGTTGCCCTCGGATTTTTCACTGATTTCTTTCAGCGTATCTGCAGCCAAAAAAAATCAGGTCTGGCTTTCTTTTAGCTTCACTTTAGCAGAGCCAAAGCAGACTTCCTGCTGTCGGCTACAGCAGGGTGCAAAGGCTTGGGACAGGCACTGTTCTCAATGTCAGGGAGTAACACACAGGTCCTGGGTGCTAAGCACAGTAAGGGAACTTGTGTGGGTATCTAAGGGCATCAGAGGGGTTTGGGCTGTGTATTTCTACTGTTACATGTTGCACAGGGTCTGGCTGCAGGTTGATACCAACTGGGAGTCAGGAAACATGAATATACCATACCACATTTGATTTTGTCATTGTTAATATGAAGACAACACCCCAAAGACCCTAATTCTAGTTTATAGGAATAACTAAAGCCTGCCTAATCTCCACTAGGATTTCACTTCAAGTTTGCTCCAATTAAGAATACTTATTTTTCCAGAGATAAGCTCTTGCCAGGAGTAGTTTCCTTTAAATCACTGGATTTAGATGGACATTATAGAACTCAATACATATGCTGAAGTGTTGGTCTAAATGGACTAAGGAAGGGGTCCTTAATTTTGATTTCTATCTCTAGCTACAACCTTGCAGTTTCTCAAACATCCTTTTTGATTGAATAATGAAGGAGAAAATGGTTTCCTGAAAGGGCTTGTGAGATACGGAGCACTGTCTAATATTTAATCGAGACAAAGTTAAATTAAGGGGGAAAAAAAGACTTGCAGGAGACAATTAACCACTTTTTCTGTCAGAAATATGCAAAAAGAATTGCCATGCTAGGCAAAGTCTGTCTACGCATCCTAGAAATTCAATATTTAGTAGAAGTATTCACCACTGCAAGATCTTTTTCTCTCTTTTGGTAACCTCCACAAGAAAGAATAAAAATGGATAAACTGTATGGGCACCCATCAGTCTTAATCCAGAATACACCTGTCTGCACATGGAGTTATTCAGAAAGATCCGCTCTTCAGCAGATCCAGATTCCACCCTTAGAAATGCAGAGCAGGAACATCCCCTTAAGCAAGAGCTACAGTCTTCCCATGACTAGAGAAACTAGTCCGTAGTCTTACCTTTTTTTGGTGTGCATTCTCCTTCCAAATTACTGAGCCATAAAATTGCAAATGCTACTACTGACATGAGAGCTGTCCAAGGGGAAAAAAAAGATGATTGAACAATTTGCCTCTGTCAGTGGCTCCAAGACAAAAGCCTATATCTGCAGTTCTGCATTTCATTGGTATAAGAAGAAACAGGTCTGCCAAGAGGCTTCTTAAAATAAAAGAAATTCAGCCTATCTGCTGGTTCTGCCTGTGTATTAAATACATCTGTTGGCTTGTGGGGGCTTCTCTTACTCAGAATTGAAGTGAGATTCACAGGAACATTTGTTTACTATGTATCCAATCATCCACGTCCAATCTTTACCACAGCAACTAAATTAGACAGAGAAGAGCAATGCATTAAGAGAGTACTAGCATTTGCAACATAGTTTTTAAGGTCTGTTCAAGGTGAAAAACATACAGAGGTCATAAGCACATGTTACTGGAATTAAATTTTGCAGGGACCAGAAGACACCCACTTTTTCAGGGCAAAGATTGCTAAAAGGCGTGATGTGACACTGAAAAAGATTAGATATATAAAATAGAGAATATCAGTACAACAAGATATAAATCAGAAGTCTCCAGCTACATGTCAGAGACTTTACTGCTTAAATAGACTGTGCTTCATTCCTCTGGATTCAAATTTGGAATGTTGGACTTCAAAATTCCCCAAATTTGTGTGAAATGGAAGATGTGCAGCTGAGGGCGTATATCACGTCAAACAAAAAGGAGTTCATAGTCAAAGACCCTGCTGAGAAAACCTGGCATCATCCTCAGGGAATATTTCTTCCTAAAATCTTTAAGCCTGTTTTGGAGTGATTTATTCTAAACAAAAAACTAAAGGGGTTTGCTTTTGGGGGGTAGAAGAGATTTTTTTGGGGTGTGGATTGCAGCCAGCACAAGTTGAGATGCAAGCACTTTGTTTGCAGATCATACTGGCCAAAGGTTTTATGTCAGGCAGCAGAGTGATTATCACTATTGTTAATCTTTACTTCCAATAATTTTCCTGTACATTATGAATAAAATGGGGAAACAGCACAATATTGCCTAACAGCTGTCTGAAAGTAAATGTGTTTGTACATGTAAGGAATGAGGGCATTTGGATGAGTACA
Organism: Leptocoma aspasia; assembly: GCA_013399835.1. Lineage (NCBI taxonomy): Eukaryota > Metazoa > Chordata > Aves > Passeriformes > Nectariniidae > Leptocoma > Leptocoma aspasia. Next base: position 264,978 of record VXAX01001316.1, on the reverse strand, counting down.
GCACATAAAGGACTGTGGATTTTTTTACAAGACCTCATGCTGGATTTATCTGGTGTACAAAATAACACAAACAATGAGAAAGATTAATAAATTGAGTGCTTTTTCTGTCAATAGCAAGAATCCAATGGAAAAATCTGCAAGGTCATGCAATTAAAGGCTAATAATGGAACTCAGCAACAGGCTGAATGGAGGTTGAACAAGTGAATATAGCTGCTGCTCTTTTAATTATGAGAGTTGGGCTTTGCAGGTGTACTGCCTTTCCCTCACAATTTTCTGTTACTCCAGAGGCCTATGGATGCTGTTTGAGGATAGGAGATTAATTAATCACGCCTCTCCTGGATTCACAGAGAGATTTGTTTGAGATTCCAGTTTTACTCCAAAAGCAAAACGGTGTTGTCTTACATAACCCTTATGGTATTAAATCATGGCATAATGAGATCTAACAAAGTGCAAGTATAATTTTGAAATGCTGTGCGTTTTCACTCTTTCTCTTCTCAAGGTCAGTTCCAAAATCTCAATAACGTCTCCCAGCTCTCCCTCATTTTCAGTTATATTGTTCAAATTTTGCCATTCCTGTCAGAACCTTCATTTTGGGGCCCTTTGAACTGCCCAAAGTAAAACTTGAGACATTGTGCTGCTATCAGAGTCCTCTTAGGTCTGTGACCTCTGAAATGAGATTTGTCCTCTTTGAAGGTAGAAAAAACCTGTGTGTTCACAACTCCCATCCATTGCAAAAACAAAACCTCCAAATCATCCTCCAGATACACCACCCAGCATTGCTGTAGAAATGCCTCTGTAAGGAACCAGATTCTGTTGATATTGAGGCAGTTCTGTCTCTGGCTTTTCTTTCCCAGCTGTCCAACCTCATTCACAGCAGAGCCACAGGCAGAGGTGTGGTGCGTGCCTGCACAGTCTGCTATTATAAACTTATTTTCTGCATTAGTCTCTCACTATTGACTCGTGTTTTCCTCCACCTGCCCAGAGCAAATCTTGGTGTTGAGAGATACGGACTGAGAGGAGGTGCTTGGAACTGTTTCACAGGTTTTCTATGTACAAAAGAATTTCGGAACCACTTAAAATCCTTTGGTTAAAGTAGATCAGTATCTGCCAAAAATATGCCCTTAGGTGCATTTCCACAGCCATATGAAACAAGCAGCCGCCTGTGACTGAGTTGTGCAAGTTGCATAGTACCAATGGGATCCTGGTTTTCCTCAGCTTTTGCATCCTCAGTTAAGGCATGGAAGTCATATTTGATAGCAAGTGCTATGATGTGATGTAAATAAATCAAACCTTGTCTGGTTTGCTGAAGAAGAAATTATTAAGGTTTCTATCTTTTGATCAATAATGGTGAGAGACTGACTTAAATTAGAAAGCAAACAAAGAGCATTGATGGAAAATTGCCACTGAAAGCCACATTGACCTGTGTGCCTGAAGACTTTCCCAGGTATCCAATAAGCTGCTGAGTTATTAACATCAGACTCTGGGCTGCTAAATTCTCTGCACAGACTCTGGACCAAGGCTTTGTGCTGGTGTTTAAAAAGTCAGATGGAAAGCTTGACAAATGATAAATTTATCACACAAATGTGCATTTTTGTGCTTAGTCTTTAACGCTGCTGTTAAAGCCTGCTCCCTGTCCCTTTACTTTAATAATTGAAGGCAAACCCTTTACTGCACATGGAAGAAGCTGTCAGCTTGTTATAAATGAATAAAGTAGGCAGGGTACGTGTCATTGGAGATATTCAAGGGGTGAGCTGAACTGTACCATCCCTCTGCTTGTTGTCACATCAAAAGCCATTCCCTGAAGTTGTATGGCTGCTGTTAGTTTCAGAACAGCACCGGAATGAATCACAGCTCCCTGGGCACAGGTGGACAGGGAATGTATTGGCAATTATATTGGAGAGGCCCTGCTGGAGGAGATCATCTTTACACAAAGCAGGAAGGAGGAAAGATACTCAGCTGATTACAGTACATTGTTTCTGCCAAAAATATCTCTCATAGCTACTCCCATAGTCAGGTAAAACAAGCAGACACCTGTGATCACACTGTGCAACACATCCTGTGTTTAAAGATGTTCATACTTTTGTGCCAATCTGCCCATTGGGAGGGATTGGGATACAGAACTTGCATTTTCACTCTAAGACTTGGAGAACTTCCTCCATTGCTCTCTGATGTGTGCCTCTCATTTGTGTCTTGAAATTGTCCTCTGTCATTTTATGCTTCAGTAAAAGGTGAAAAGGCATCCAAATCTCCTTTAGAATTCAGTTTTTAATCTTTAAAAAGCAAATCTGTAAAAATGGCACTATTAGGAGTTAGACTGACGACAGAGCATCATCTTTGTCTAGGACTGTTCTGTATCCAGGTGATGCTTAAATCTGGATGTGTGTACTCAGTAACGTGAAGATTTTATTCACAAGGTTAAACATTCCTCTTGTATCTCTGTTACTGCAGGATTCATCTTGGCTTTCACGTAATCCTTGCCTGCTACTGCAAAGCTAATTTTCCAAGCATACCTCTCTGCTTAAATAATTTCTGGGATGTCTCTGCCAGATTTGGTGCAAGTGAAATGCCTGTTCCTACAAGGCCAGCTGTGATGTACTCTCAGCCTCGTGATTGTCTCTCATTTGCTGTTGTTACATTCCCTTCCACCCCCCACTGACCTGTGCTCCAAGGCTCTGCCACCTTCCTGTTACATATTTAAGAGTGCACATTTTCTGGTGTTTCCAAACCGTCCCAATTTCAGTCATCTTCAGGCAGCTTTTCCAAGAAATGATTATTGGAAAGATGTTAACATTCCCTGGATTTCTGGCCAATACTATCTTAGGTGTTACCTGTCTTCTGCTGAGGATGAAAGCTTTCTAGGGCATGGGGCTATTACAGTTCTGCCTGGATAGTCCCTAAAACAACTCATATGCAAATAAAAAAGAGTGGTAATTGCTAGGAACTCAGTGAGCATTATCAAGTAACATCTACTGAAGTTGATGTAATGTTTTTAAAGAGATGGGGCCTTGAAGAAGCCAGTCTTTCAATGGAAACTGCTGAAATAAGTGTGAAATAATTTCTTTTTGTCTAAGTCTTATGCCACCTTTTGAACTGCAAAAGTTTCAGGATGGCAACAATGCCACAAAAAATTACTGTTCTAGACTCCATTTTCCATTAAATACCTAGATTCAGTTTGAATCAGTGCTTCACTCTTAAAAACAAATCATTTTGTATCTTAAAAGGAATTAGTCTGCCACCTTGACATTTGCAGGTGCTATTCAAAAACCATCTTAAACTTTTGAACTCCAGGACAATGAGCCAGCAGCTCACATGCGATTCATTGATATAAATTCATTCTGACTCCAACATGTAGAAGGAAATTCAGTCCAAGAATACAGCTGTAGATATTTAGAAATGTCCCAGATTGACAGATGATAGACCTATAGTGAATTATCACTATAAAGTAGTTTGGGTGAAAAGGGCAATACTGAACCCAGTAAAGGGAGCACCTGAGATGTAACCAGGCCCATGGTGGAGCCAACCTGTGACACCTCTTCAGAAGAAAATGTTGGTGTTGAACATCAGTGTTAAAACATCCGAGTGGTGACCCAGGCACAGTAAAGGAATTGTGGGGCCTTGCTCCTCCCTTGTTGGCATACATTACAGAGGCAGGCTCTGATCTGCCTATCAGGCTGGGCAAAAAGCTCTTGGTCTGGTAAAGGGATGCATGCCTAGACAGAGCTAGGAAAGGCTGGTTTGTTTTTTCCTTGACACGGAGCTATTTTCTCCTGACTGTCCTTTCCTGTGTTTTGGTCAATATGGGCATGGAACAAATGTGACAGGGAATGGATGTCAGAGGAAGTTTCCCCTCCTTTATTTTCTGCATGATCTTGCTCCTTAACCTTCCTAGGAGAAGTTTCACGTGGCTAAACAGAAGGCACAGGGGCAGCAGCTTTGCTAAGGAGGCATAAGGAGGAGGATGAGAAGCCTCCAAGGAAGCACGGCACTGGCGAAGAAGGAATGTGTTAGGGTTGTGGAAATTGGCTGAGGCGCTGATGCCAGTTCTGATCCAAGTGGCCTATAAGGCATTGGAGACATGGGGTGGGAGGGTTTGTACTGCCCAGGGCTGACTGAGGCTGTTTGATTGCTTTCCTAAGGCAACCTTTCCCAGTGCCAGCAGAGCTCTCCAGTTGCCACCTCAGTGTGGAAGCGCACATTTAGGGATGTCAGGTCTCTTCTTGTCCCCTTTACAGGAGCAGCTTCTCAAAAGAGCTTTTGTCTGGAGCAACTGCCCAGACAGCTGGGCAAACCCATGCCGGTCTGTTCCTGTGTTTCCTTTCCCAAGAGCAATACCCAACCCTAGGTTGGAGAGCCAGACATTGGCTGCCTGACCCAGGATGCTTGCGGTCTTCTCAGAATAACACCACCCTCAACATAAGCTTGGCAAGTGCCACAGGGAATAAATGGAAGGAAACAAGATGGATCTGTGAGCAATGTCTTGGGTTGCTCTCCCAGCAGGGTGCTTGCAGAGCCATCATCGGAAGCAGTGTTGGCAGCATTCAGCCAGTACTGGAAAATTCGGAGTTTGAAGCCACCCTGGTTGATTGCACCCAGTTCTGCAATCATGGCATAAGGCTGGGACTGAGATGGGTGGGAGATGAGAGCAGCATCTCTGGTGACCCTCACTGGAGCACGAGGGCTGTGCTGGCCACAACAGCACGGCGAGAACCGAGACTTCCGTAAGCCCCTGTGCTTGAAGGCAAACAGCCTGGGCTGGGGAAGACCAGGAAGGGCAAGGTATGACGTGCTCCTCGCCAAAAAGCAGAGAGACAGGATAAGGTGGGACAGCAGAGGCCATTTGCTGGTGGCCCTGGCATGTCCCCATGTGGGGGGGTAGAGCTGGTCACACACCTTGCAGTGCTGGGCTTGGCAAACCAGCGGGGCTGCGGGCAGGCAGTGCTGGCCCGGGCTCCGCTCGCAGCTCCCCGAGATGCTGTCGGCGAGGTCCAGGCGCGCTGGCCCTGAGCCCGCAGTCACCGCCCGCACCACAATCTCCCCTTTGTTTTTGGTGCCGACGCATCCAGAGACTGTAGCTGCGTTTCCTACACCCACTGGGAGGATGTGGGATTTTCCTGGCTGCAAAATGCGGCAGCAAGAATCTCTGCAGGCTGGGCCAGTGACTCAGCTGCCAGCAAAGGGCAGAGGACAGTTCAGATGAGCTCTCCCCTCTCCATGTGTGCAGCAGCCCAAGCCACGGTGCCCTTGCAAACCTTAATCCTTTTGTTTCCCACCCCACTCCTAATTTTGCCACACAAGAGAAGAAACTGATCTCGCCAGCAGGAGATACCCCAACTGGTTTGGAGAAACAAACAGATGCTTTTTATTTTCAAAATATTTCATTCCTTTCATCGTAGTCATTTCTGCAGAAACACAGTCAGAAATTGCTGTGTAGGAGTATGGATTTCTGGTAACGAGGCCACCTACACAAATCCACCGCAGGAAATAGGAAGCCCATACCTAAAGCCTCCATTGTCTAAGGCCCAGTTTTGCAGAAGTGCTAAAGCACCACTTAGTCCCAATGCAGGCAATGGGAATAGATGATGCTCAGCCTTTGGCAGGAGGGGGTCAGGATTGCACCATCCTAGACCTTGACTCGGTGAGTCACGGCATTGCAGGCATTTGAGAGTCGGGAGAATTCTGAATCTCGGCACAAAAATCCCCTCGCAATAAATAATATCCTGTTAATTCATCTACTGCATCTTGGGTTGATAGTAGGAAGAATGAAAGTACCTGTTTCTTCCCTCCTGCCTTCTAAAATCTCTTTCATTTCCTGGAAAAACTCCTTTAATTGTGATACATAAGCATTTTCAACTCACATTTTCTCTTGGATTTGTAATATTGCTATTTTTAATGCCATTAGCAATAATGGAGTTGTTTTCTGCAGAATGAGATGAAGCATTTAGCCCACCCAGAGAGTGATCCAGTTTATCAGCATTGGATAAAAAATATTTGTATATTTCACAGCACAAGCAGAAATAATATTCAAGCCTCTTGGCCATTTTGATGAGTACTTTATTGGTTCCTAATGTTAAGGAGGAGGATGAGAAAGAGCCATGTAAAGGGATCTGTTTACCAAACACTAGTCTCAACTATGGTAATTTCCTGCTTCGAGAAACTAATTGTAGTTTTAGGACCTGTTTTGCCTCATATCTGCTCTAGATGGACTGTACTTTCACTGACGTGGATTTTTTTCATCTAGGCAAAAATCTCTTTTTATTTCTGCAAAAGGTACCTGTCATTCCACGACTAACATCAATAACTTCATCAACAATTTAGTTAACCTGATACGGAAAACACCAAACAAACCCTAAAAACTTTGTTAAAATTATGTCCTTTTCAAAAGGAGCTATTCTGCAGCAATTCTCTTCAACCTCAGGAGTGTGTTATGGACTGATTTAAACAAAACATTCAAAATATTTGTGGAAACCGTGCTTCTGTGGATTTCTTGGCCAATCATGTCCTAAGCTCTCTAAAGGGGAAACATGGGGAACATAGACTTAAAACTTACACTGAGATGATCTAATAACATGTTTTTAGAAGCTGCTTAAATGTTGTTTTTTTAAACTGAAATACCTTTATAGTGTTTCTAACTCAATCTACAATGTTTGTGGTCACTTTTTCCTTGATAGGAAAGGTTTAGAGCTTTCATAGTACTTCTCATTTGGATGTCTGAAAAAAATTTAGAGGAAAGTATGTATCTGTTTTCTCTATGCTGAGGGGGAGAAGGAACTGTACTAAGAAGCAATTTCAGACAATAGCATGGATGTGTGAACTATGTTGGTTTTGTTTCATTGCATTAAGCTATGTTTTTGGGTAGAGAGTGGTCCAAAATAATGTTGGAGATGGGCTAGATTAGCTGTTCCATTTGCTTCCTATGGAAACCTGTTTTTATGTTATGTCTTTATTTAATGTGGGGGGATTAATTTGATACTGAAACTTATGTCACTGCTAGAACCAGTTAGAAGCTTTCAGAGGAAATAAAGTAGCTTTGAGAGCAAGGGAATTTTACACCTTTGCAGCTCAGGCTTTACAGTTTTGCTTTGTTAATATTCTCTGTGTTGAATCTAATTCAGACAAGGAAAAAAAAAAAAGGCAAAAAAGAAAAAAAAAAGCCTTGAGGAATTTCAAATTCAGTAATTAGTGACAGCCAGGACTGCAAAGAGTTCAAGAGCTATAGGTTTAGGTCCCACAAGGCCATTGGACTTATGCCACATCCCTAAAGGTCAACACACTCACCTTGGGGACAAGAGTCTAATTCTCAAATCCTTGTTCCTCTTTACTCGAAGCAAGGTCATGATTCCAGCTTGCCCACGTCCCAGGGGAAGACCACAAGCATCCTGCAGCGAGCCTGGCTCTGTCCCTCTGCTGAAGGTGGTTCCATTTGATAGCAGTATTCCCAAAGGATGAAAATAACTCTACAGAGTGGTCAGAGCACTCGGGGGGACTGTGTGAAAGGCGAGTTGAGTTCTCTGCTCTCCTGAGAGAGTGCCTGCAATTATTGATACAGAGTGGGAGTTTCAGAAAGTGTGGTTTGGGGGTTTAGCTTTGAACAACTGACTAATAATTACAGCATTTTGCACATGGGTTGTGAGAGAAGCCTTGCCTTCTTCCTTTCAGTGAAAATAATTCTGTATCCAACCACGTATTTCAAGCCCAGTCTGGATGATGTGTGTGTGCCTACTTTCCCTCCTCACTGAAAGCCAAGGCGTAGGCAAAGAAGCATCAAAGCCTCACTCACCTCACACGTCAGTAACTGGATGCCCTCTAGCGAGGCTGCTCTCAGATCTATCGGCCCACATTGTACTGAGAGGTGTGACACAAAGGAAGCTGGCTTTGCAGCCTTATCCCCTGAGGCTGCTTTTCCTCAAGTGGCCAAGGCTCATCTCAGCCTCTAGACGGAGCAGTTTGCTGCCCTGTGTCCTGCTCAAAATCCACTTATGCTATCCAGGGGCATTTAAAAGCAGCTGTAGTGTGGCAATATTTGATTTATTTAACTCAGTGAGGAGGTTTCCAAGGAATTAATATTTAACATTTCAAATGCTTGGTGTGACTTCACCAGGCAGTTTGCAGGATGTGAGAGTTAGTCTTCAAAACTGTAAATGACCAATTTAAATATTTTAATATTAAATGCCTCATGTTTATGGAACTATTTGGGCTCTGTTAGTAAGACTCCTGACATGTGAATGTACACAAATGTCTCCTGTGTTGCTTCCCCCCATCCTCTTTTAAATGCCAAGATTAGGTGTACCTGAAAAGAAGCCTTTTTTCTTCTGCAATGTTAGAAGCTGATCCTCTGCTCGTTGCTCTGAAAACAAACTCACACCTAATGAAGTGAGAGCACAGCATTTCTTGGCAGTTCCTTGGGTCTTTTTTCCCTAAAGCCAGCTGAAGATTTGCCTTAGTGTGGGACTGGCAGGATTGTGGGACTGTACTGTGGGCCTGAGAGATGATGCAGAACTCAGAAACTGCATGTGGGAGATTGAAATTGCTATGCAATTGTCATATTTTGGAATGTAACTTGTAAGCAATTTTTTTTCTTTTGAACTATTTTATATTTTATTTAAAGCCTGGTACTTAATTTCAAAACATATCTCATTAGAAGACACTTGCAATATTATCTCCCAAGCAGCTGTTTATTGCCCGTACCAATGCTTTGATATTTCAGTGTTTGCCAGACACAAACTGCAGTTCCACTTTCCTTTCTGTACAGCATCTGCCTAGAATGAACACTCAGAGTGAAAACCAGGCTTTGCTGATGGTGCAGAGGAAGGATCTCAGCTGGGTGCACACAATGAATGTCTGAATTGCAGCCACCTGAGGGGAATTTGAAGAGGTAAGGACCCACTCTCCATGTCAGCATAAGGAGAAGAGGGATGCAAAGGATGGGGTTCACAGCCAGCTGCCAGGCTGAAGAGGGCATGATTTCCCTCACTATCCTGCTAAATAAAGCACCACGAGACACTTGTTAACACTTGCAAGTTTTGTGCTCATTCAGACACTCCAGACTTCAGAGATGAATGGGCAAGCCAGAAATAACATTTCACCATTGTAGTATACATGGCAGGGATGATTGTGTGGCTTTTTTCCTACCTTCAGGGCAGGTAATGGGATTAGAACAGGAAGAGACAAGTGACATGCATCATAGGTAAACCACAGTCATCAATCTCTTCCTGTGGCAGCATAAAAAAAAGTACAGTCACTCTAATAGGCTCTGGGATTCCCCATCATCAACTAGAACTTCAAATTTCCCTTTCTGAATATGTGTGGTTAGTACTAGAAACTTTTAATCAGCAGAGTGGAAGAGGAATTACGTGACAGACTACTGCACCTAAGAATTCCTCTCTTAGAAAGAAGAGATAAATGAAAGTGAAAATGCTTGGTGAACCATTTAAGGCTTTAAAATAATTAGAAAAAAAAGAGAATAAGCACAAAAACCTCTTAACTTGCAAAACAGTTTTATTTCACACTTATACAAAGTTAAGACATTTTAAAACACTTGCAGTACTACAGATTACATCTATGGCCACCATGTTAACAGGGGACTTCTCGGGCCTCTGGAGCTTTACAGGATTTGAAAGTTTTGAAGCTGATTATAAACCCTCCTGCAGAGCAACATAATCAGATAGCAGGCTGTGTGTCACTGCTCTATAATTCAGAAGGAAATGTGGCTCTCTAATAAATCCTGGACTGACAGTATATGCAAGAAATACTAGAAAGTGAAGGTACTCCTAAAAAAACCACCCCAAAACCTGTGATGTGTGAAATGGATTTGGACTGCATGCATCTAAATATATTCAGTGCTCCACAGATGTCCATGGTGAGTTACTTTTTCACTTCAGATGCAAATCCTCTCTTCAATGTAACTGTCAACAAGACAAAATTTACTCTAGTGCACCACTGAACTGAACTTTTTAGGTACCTGAAATCCTGGAGTAACAGCAGCTCTGTAATGTCTGGGGAGTAAGAACAATGGCACAAGGTGTTGCCTGGTTATAAACAATAAACTTTGGTCACCCAAGCAATTTACATTCAAGTTTCATTCTGATTTCAAGTGATCAGATAACCACAAGAACATCTATGGATGGCATACAGCTCCAAAGGAAGAACCAAATAAACACTTGCTTTCCATTAAATAAAAAAAAAAAATTGCCATAAGAAAACAGTGTTTCATACAGAAATACAGACAAATACGCAATTCATTTAGAGTCTTTCATGGAAATAACAGGGGACAAATACCAAAAGATAACCTTAGAAACCTTCAAAGGAATAAAAAATACTGTGCTTGTCTCTTCAATCAGTAGCCTTAGGAAAGGCAAAGTAGCCTTTCCCAGCAGCAGTGGGAATCATCACATCTCAAGTGAAGTATCTTTTAGTTAAATAGTAAAACACAGCGGTTTTTATCCAAATGGCAATCAGGGAAGTTGTTATGGTGGAGGCGAAGGGACACTGCCTTGCAGGCTCACTTCATCCTTCCTTTTGATTTCTGCAGTATCTCATTTTGCAGTTTTGGGTACTGCAGCCCTCCTTCCCCAATTATCTTTGTTGAAAAAGAGAAATAAACCAAAAAATCTGTCCTTTCAGACTTTGTCCACATGGCAGAAAACATGCAGGAGTCACAAGCCCAGTTTTTTAGCCTTTTCCAGGTTATCTTTTGGACCAGCTGTACAGAAAGGCAACAAATACTAGTATAAGCTAGTTTTCTTCATGATTCTCAAAAATTCTTGCTCATTTACTTCCCCATCTCCATCTCGATCAGCTTCATCAATCATTTCCTACAAAATACAGTGTACATTTAATCAGGCACTGGACTCTAAACACAAGATATTCCACTCATTAAAACAACAATAAATCAGAGGCAGTTCATTTGAAAACAACTATGTATTGACTGCTTTTCATGCTTCTGACCTCTCAGCCCTTTTGGTATAGGACTAAATTCCCACCCAATCCCTAGGAGCTACAGGAATGGTCTGTGCCTATTAGAAAAGCTCAGGCAAATCAGAATTTACCTGAAGTTCTTCATCTGTTAAATTTTCTCCCAGCTCCTTGGCAACCCTTTTCAAGTTTTTGAATGAAATTTTTCCTGTGCCATCATCATCAAATAATCTGAAAGCTTTCAGGATTTCTTCTTTTGAATCCTTTTCACTCTAAACCAAGAGTAAAGCACATGTTAATCAGAAAACCCCTAACACTGAGATGTTCCTTTTTCTTATGCTGCCACAAGAATTTCTGCTAAGAATTCCTACCATTTTTTGTGTCATCATAGCCAAAAAGTCTTCGAAGTTGATGGTGCCACTTCCTTCCTTGTCAATGTCTGCTATCATCTTCTTAATCTCTTCCTTCTTTGGCTCAAAGCCTAAGGCACGCATTGCAACCTGTGCCAAAATAGCAAAACTAATTCTGTTAGGAGGCCACCAGAATTTTGGTGTAAGAGCTGCGCTAAAGCCTGTTTCATTTCCTTGTCCAGAAGTCTAGTCACAACTCACTGCCATGAAAACACCCTGGTGTCCTCCACCATCCTCTTTCATCTTGCTGAACAATAATAGTGTACGTTTGATATTCCTAAGATGTTGTTTTTCCTATATGGTAATGGAAATCCATAGTTTGTATCAGGCAAAGGTAACTCATGTTTCCAGATTACAGATGCAGAAACTGAGCAGAGTGTATGTGAGAAATCAAGGTAAAGGAGATAATTACATTTAAAGTGTTCATGCTTACAAAAAAATCAAACACATAAAATCACAGGGAGACAACTGGGAATCATCTTCCTCCTTGTATTACTGTATGTATGCAAGTGCACACACACTGACTGACTTTTTACTGAAACACAACTCAGATCTCTGTTTTGTTCTTTGTTAAATTAAAAACCAGGTAATTTTTGGATTACATATATGCAAATATGGTTGTAATTTTCCTGAATGCATGCAAAACCTGTGTTTAGTTCTCAGGTGAAGAAAATATTTGATACTCTGATACTCATCCCAGAAAAACAAAAGTCCACTTCCCAGGAATAAGCACCTTAGTAATGAAATCTGAAACTCTTTAGTTTCTTTCTTTCTTTTAGTTTAGTTTCTCTAATGCTCAGCTATTCAAAGCTGTCAGATTTAAATAGCCACATAATAGAGAAGCTTGTCTGCTTCATGCATTACATGCAGAGTGCACCCCAAATTCAGTCGTGACAGCAAGCCATTACTCTTCTTTGCACTCCAAAACTGTTTTAAAATAGGGTTGGACAAACAGAAAAAGCAGCTACAATTTTGAGATCAAAGATATTTTCATCTCAGAGGAAAAAGAAAAAACAAGTTTGAAAACCTTCAGTTCTTTTATGTCAATGCTTCCAGATCCATCGGTGTCAAACAAATCAAAAGCTTCTCTGATCTCCTGCTTTTGCTCTTCTGTAAGTTCAGGTTTCAAGCCACTTTTCTTCCGCTGGGCTGTGCCTAAGCCAGGTTTTCTATAGTTGGATGCCTTCAGAAATTGAAGGGAGAGAACAGATAAGAAACAGTGCATTCCAGGGAATTTCAAATACACTTAATTATAAATGACAACGCTGTAGCAGAGGTGAGAGACATTCCTTGCTGCAAGTGGTAGACATTGAGTCTCTATGTCAATTTCCTTAGGTTATTGTAGAAAGAAAAAAAGGTATTTTGTTCCTGGGGAATACGGATTTGGGCTTCCTGTTTTCTGTTTTAAACTGAAAGATTATCAATTCAAGGAATAATGCCGAAAAACAGGTGGGCAGCCTGAAAATGAACACTCCACTGAGATGACTGTGACCCTCTGCACCTCCTGCCAGTTGTCTTTCCTGCAGGTTTACCTGAAAAAGATGAATACAGCATCCTCACAGCTAAGGAGGGTGGTTGCTTTGGGTCTTGGCTGTAAATGAGACTCAAAATTAGCCACTCCTGTGGGAGAAAAGTTTAAAGGGAGCTGTGTGGCTCCAGGCTGCCTGTCCATCGAGTAGATGTGGAGCCAGGCAGCAACATCCTGCGGGAGCAGTGAGGTCAACACACAATCTGTCCCATAAGGAGAACTAATCTGCTTGTGCTGAGCTGGTGCATCATTATCCAGGACACTTCTGAGACCTTTCCTGCCTCTGGTGCAAGCCAGTGAAGCAGAGTGTTCCCCCCCACCCATAAAGCAGGAAAAACGCCTTCCTCAAGTATAGTTTTGTTTTTAAATCAGCAGCAGACAGATTTTCGTGCTGCAGTCTTGAATCTGCACAGAATCGCGGAAGGAAAGACAGTCCCTCTCACCCCCAGCTTCAACTGGTTAGGCTTTATAAAAGTGAATAAAACAAGCACAAAGCAAGGAATTTGTTACCTAGTTACTGCTGACCAGTCTCTTGCCTCTGCTGAATTGTTAACATGTTTAGGGCTGGGATCTCTCTTTTAACTCAGAAGATTCCATTTTCTTCTATTTGTTAATGAAATTCCGTTTTTCAGCGTGATCTGTCCCTCCCAGGTTGGACTGCAAAGCCATTTGTCTGGCTCACCCCTGACTTCTCTCTGCTATTAATTAACACACGCATCAGATTTTAACCTTTATATGCTGCTCTGGGAAGAAGACACACGAGACCTTTTCCTGGCTACGGAGCCTTATTGTTCCATTTATTTCACATCTGAGTTATGGAAGTCCCTTTCAGGTTCCACCTCCGGGCCTGGCCGGTGCCATTCCAACAACGCCGCAGGGGCCCGAACGATGCCGTGGTCCGCGAGGCGTGCCAAGCCCCAGGCATGCCGAGAGCAGGTGACGTATTTTGCGAATCCCGGTGTTTTTCCGGGCGTGTTTTTCCCCTTGGAGGTGGGGGGGGGTGTCTCTCCGGGGTGCGCTGTGCGAGGTAACCGGGCAGCAGCGACGGCCTGGGCACGGGTGGAACCTGAAGGGGGTTTGCACAACCCACGGTGTCGGCGGGAGGGGGCGGAGGGGCTCGGGGGAGGCGGCGGTGGGAAGGGAGCCCGCGGCGGGGAGGGCGCGCTCACCATCCGGCTGGGAATGCCGCTCCGGGCTGGGACCGGACGGAACGCACGGGACGGGACGGGAGCTCCGCACCGCCGCGCGCAACCAACACGCGCCGCCCAGCCGGCCAATGAGCGGGCGGAACGAGTGCGGGAACCCGCCCCCCCTCACGGCGCCGGCCAATGGCGGCGCGGCGTGTCCGTGAGGGACAGCTGGGGGAGCGCGAGGGCGGGCCCGCCCGCCGGGCGCCTGAGGGAGCGGCGGCCGTGTCCAGGCAACTCCGCGTTCAGGGAAGCGCCGGGAGCGCCGGGAGCGCGGCCCCTCCGGTGAGATACCCGCACCGGCCCGCCAGGCACCCTGCGGGCCGCAGGAAGCGGCCAGGCCGCCGCCAGTGCAGTTCCGGTGTGTCTGCTCCGGGCGGCTTCCCCCCGGCCGTGTGGGGCAGGCGGGCCGGGACGCGCTTCCTTTCCCTACGACATAATATTCAAGTGGACTTTCACTGTGTGGGATGGAAAAAAAGAAAAAAAGGTTTTGGATTTGGAATAGCTACGCAAAGGGGCCTTTAGGGAGCTGGAGTAAATGCTGTGAATAAATTACAGTACCTGAAGGGAATTTACGGGAAAGATGGGCTATTTACAAGGGCATATAGTGACGGGACAAGGGAGGATGTGTTCAAACTGACAGACAGTCGATTTAGATTGGATATTAGGAAGAAAGTCTATTGTGAGGACTGGACTGGTTGCCCAAAGAAGTTGTGGGTGCCCCATCCCTGGAAGTGGCCAAGGCCAGGTTGGATGTGGCTCTGAGCAACCTGGTCTGGTGGGAGATGATCCTGCCCATGGCAGGGGGGTTGAAACTGAATGATCTTTAAGGTCCCTTCCCACTCAGACCATTCTGTGGTTCTTTGAGAGTAAGAGGTACAGGACTCAGGGTGATCGATTCTTGGCGTGTGTACTTCGTTATTCAAAAAGAGACCTTTATTTTAATCCATGTGGTCTGCCACGGGACCATGGTGTGGAAGAGGTTTTGAGGGAAAAAAGATTCATTTTGGTGTGTTAAGAATGAGTAGTTGGTCAAAACTTTAAAGTCTTGGCAGTTTGTAAGTTGTGAAGAAGTGGCATTGCTTTTCTTTTGCTTAATGAAATATTCATGAACGTTAATTGGACTAAACAGAATTTGGAATAAAATATGTTTTTCCAGACTTGAAGGTTAAAGTCAGTGGCATGACTGTTGTCACCAAGAAGGATCTGCACAGAGCTCTTGAGTTTGGCTCTTTTGTGATTTGTCCATTCTGCTCTAATGAACTTTTGCCCTAAGTAAGGCAAATAACTGAAATTCCAGACAGCAGGGCAGGAGGGAGGTGGTAGTTCCACACAGCCTGTACTGCTGGAAGTGTAAGAAACCATGGGAATTAACAGCTCTTTACTATCAGCCAGCCAGAAACATTTCAATGGTATTTTAACAGTGCCCCATTTCAGCAACTCTGCCCATTGATTTTTCCTAATAAGTGCACAGGACGAAGACCTGCTTTATATGGAGGAAAGCTGTGTTCAGGGGTAGACTGTTACATTAATTTTTTGGTGATTTGTGCTCTGGTGTTCTGTGAGGATGGGGCAGTAATTTGTGATCTGTTCACAGATGCTGCCCACTGCCCATGGCTTTCAGGGATGTGAATGCCAGGAGACACATTGGACTCCAGCAACTCTCAGCATTAGCATCCACTGGGAGAACATTCCTGGGGCCAATGAAATCACATAAATTCATTGTGGATGAAATCACCAACCAGAGCACATTGATTTGTTCTGCTGTTCGACTGATTGAAAGTTTGGATTTGACAAGTGCTGTTGGACAGCTTCTTAATGAAACCATTCAGGCTCAGAACAAGGAGTTTAAGACTGGGATGAGTACCCTGTTGTTCCTGGTTGGAGCATGGAGCAATGCTCTGGTGGAGTGCCTCCAGCAGAATGTTCCCATTCCAGCAATAGTGTCTGTGATGTCTGAGGGGTTGAACTCTTGCTGTGAGAGAGTCCAGTGTCTTCAAATACCAATATATGATGTAAAGAAGGAGCTGTGTAATAGCAGAGTTAGGCCAAAGGCTTTTGAAAGCAAAACTGGCAAAGTTGGACGTGATGGTCTTACAAATCCTTGGAATTTGCTTTGTTTTCAGAGAGATATTTCTGCAACAGAAGAAGTAATTCCAATAAATTCCTATTCCCATCAAGGAGATGATTGTAATTTTAACAAGTTCCTGGTTTTCCCCTTGGCTGGCTTTGGTTCAGTGGCTTCTGTTGTCAGAGCAGCGGGTGACAAAAGTTCATCTGCGCTGTCTGGAAGTGGTGTTACTGCATCCAGCTGTATCACACGGAAGTTAACCCACAGCAGACACTTCAGCACTCTAGGGAAAAGCCATTTTTCAAGTCAGCAAGGTAATTTTCAGGGACACCTTTCAGCACCACCAGCAGATCTGTGTGGATGTTGTGGTTTAGGACACCTGGCAATGGCTCTGAGCCACGGAAACCAGACGAGCGTGAAACTGCTGCAAAGCATTGCTGCTTATCAGCAAGAGAGAGCAGAGTGCAGTGGCTGTTCCCAGATCAATATCGCAGGGATTGTGACGTGCTGTGTGCTGGGCCTGCCTGAGAGCTATTCCTGTGTCTCCCCAGGCTTTGTCACATTAGTGTCACCAGAGCAAGCCACAGTCATCAAACACTTTGCAGACAAACCCCTCCGGATTCTGCTGATGGATGGTGACCTCACGGAGCAGTATCGACACTTAGGTTTTAACAGACCATGTAATGTAATGACCGTATTGGAGCATCTCAGTCCACAGGGAGGCAGGGCAGGAGATGTGTGGCTGAGCAGAATGTCGGATATTCTGATGAGCTTTGAAGTAAACCTGGTTTTGGTCAAAGGAAACGTGTGCAAAAACTTCATGGAAAGGTGCATCGCCAGCAGGATATTGGTAATTGGCTCTGTGGCTCGGGATGTGCTGCGTGCCTTCGGGGCAGCCAGTGGTGCCCAGGCGGTGACGTACCTGAGCCAGCTGAACGCTTGCTGTATCGGGAATGGGGCCTGGGCGGAGCTGTGGAAGGCCGGCGATGGGCGCGCGGTGGATCTGGGTGAGCTGGTGCCGGTGCGGATCAGCGCGGGAGGTATCCCCCTGCTCACGGCCGTGCTCACCACCGCTCTGCCTTCCAAGGCGCAGCTCCTCGAAGACCAGTTCTGGACTTTGCTGTATCGACTCCATCACGCTCTAAAGGACGGGAAGGTTTTCCCTGGGGCCGGTGCAGTGGAGCTCTTGTGCCTCAGTCACCTCCAGATGCTCGCACAGCAGCCCGGGCGACCGGGAAATGACAAAGCGGTGAGAGAGCTTCCCAGTCCCTGGCGAGTGGAATATGAATCAGTTGTGCTCCAGGCACTGGCAAGCGGCTGGAAGCGGTACCTCTCCGTACTCCTGTGTAACACTGCGAAGGCCAGCTCCGAGCTGGAAGCAGGTGCCTCAGTGGATCAGCACCTCCAGAAGGCAGTGGCCTGTGGTTCTCCCTCAGCTTATATTTTGGAAGAGTTTAGGAGAGGTGGAGTGCTCAGGGGTGGCTCTGATCCCTTCCCTGACCAGGTCACAGATTTAAAGGTTTGTGATAATGTTACAGCCAAGACAGAGGCGTGGAGGAGAGCTCTGGACGTGGTGCTGCTGGTGCTTCAAACTGATGCCGAAATTATCACAGGCCCCAGAAGGAATCAGATCCTGAACTCGCCTGTGTCAAACGAATTTATGTTTTTATAGGATTTTGAGGATTTGTAAGTCCATGAGTCACTGGGAGAAACCCAGGTGCAACCTGCATATCTTTATAAAGCAAATAGTGAGATATGATTGTGACTTTAGAATGTAACAGCAGAAGTCAGAATGAGAGACAATCACAAGGTAATTTCTTATTTCTAGAAATGGGAATTAAATAACGAACAAAAATAGCTTGTGGGCTTATCTCTAACCCAGGCCATGCATTTCTAGCTAATGGTATTCCTGTATGGATGTCTCCTAATGTCTTCTGAAGAAATGTAGAGATCTCTTACATAACATTGCTGTACTTGTGTTAAATGAAAGAATATACTGTAATTATTTCTTAATTAATACCTTGTTCTTAGTTTTTGTACATTGCAAACATAAGAGTTAAACTTGAAATAATGGGAGTGTTACATTTTATACTGAGAGATTGTATGAATAGATTCTATTTTTGCATATTTATCTGGTCCATACATCTCTGATTTCCCAATATATACCCTCTGTAATTTCTCTGGTTTTGACCAATTCAGGCTGAATCCTTCCTTTTGGTATTACAGACTGGATGTATCTCTACACAAAATTTTCTTTTACATTGCCAGCTGGGTTTTTAGATCATTTCCATGGGGTCTTTCAGCTATCCTTGCAGAGAGGAAAATGTTGCTGTAAGTTTTAGGTGTTGTCTTAACAACTGGGAACGAATCTATCCTGGTGATTGAGGCACGGCATTTTTGCTGTGTTACAGCACTGACAGTTTGAAAGCTGGGCACTGGAGAGCTGGCACTTCATTGCAAGAGAGAGGTGTGTAACTATGGAGATATTTTTTTCTGAACTTGGCATTCTGAGTCACACTGAAAGTGAAATGTCTCACCAGTCTGGTGAAAACAGAATGGAAAACTAATGGAAATGGTGATGCTAAAGAGGATCCTTGCATTCAAGAACTTTCTCATTAAAATGCTCATGGCTGGCAGCACAGATAATGAAATCCATCCACAAATAAGGTTTAGATATTTATTGGGGGTATCTGTGTATTAAAGTCATGTCACATCTCTAACCTGAAATGAAATATTCTGGTTTTCTGTCAGATCCCAGAATTTGGTGGATTTTGGCAAAATACTATAGGGGCTTGTAATTTTAATTTGGAACAGTAGTTCCTAGCCACATAAGGATCTCATTAGAATACAGTTTTGATCATCCTGCAGTTATATTTTCATTATTAATCAGTTGGCAAATTGATGTGTAGCTGCTTGGCCACACTCTTGATGTACCAAGATGTGAGAAAGAGTCTGGTAGATGAAAAGAGGCAAAAGGAGCTGGGGGCTGTTAAGTGAGAATTAAATGGAAACACAGCATATAAATAAATATAAACAGACTCTGCTGCTCTGCAAGTGTTTGCAGCTCATGTTTTGCTTTACACTGTTTTTCTTGAGCCTCCTATGCTGAGCATTGCATAACCCCTTTTCCCAGGAAAAGATCCACTTGGACTTTATTTGAATAATAGAGTGAAGTGTGTTATGGAAAATCTGCAGACAGGAATTGCATTGAGGTGGTCCAACATCTATTTATGGGACTCTTAGACACTGGGAGCTGACGCACCAAATGTTGAGAAAGTCCAAAATGATGTAATTTTTCCAATCGGGCTTTTAAAAAGGACATAATGATATATTTAAATGTTATGATGCCAACACCAGGACAAGAGGTTTTCAAAAAAGCTGTCAGATGTTACATTTTTGATTAATTAATGCCTGTTTTTCTACAGGCCAACGAAATTGAACAGTTTATAAACTAGGTACATCCTGTATCCTGCATTACTTAAAACTCTGTCTTTGATACGCACAAAAGATTACCATGCAAGCTCTCCTCAAGGCATCCTCTCCTGCAGTGTGGAATACAACGTACTGGTGTGGCTCCCTCAGGCTCGGTCTCCTAAAGCTCTCTGCACCATGGAATGGAGATCCTGTGCCTGTGTGCCATGGCGCTCGGCACAGAAATGATTTCAACATCTGCCACGGGCGATTTCAGCTCTTGCCAGGCAGAGGCTCCTCCTCTGGACACAAAGGCTGTTTGTGTAGAGCATTGTGTGATGGCAGGGATAAGTTTTTACATGTGATGTGCTTGGGAAATCGGGAAATGGCTGAGATTTCAGGGAGCTGGCACATCCTGCTCCCTGCTGGAACCGAGTCCCAGTCAGGTGCCTTGTTTCTCCCTTGCATCCCAGTATCATCATTCCCAGCTCACTCCACCTTCTGTTTGGGGCTGATGGCATTGTCTTTCATATTTCTCTTCATAAAACGAATTTTTAGGCCTCTACTCCTTGTGGATTTCCTGAAAAGGAGTAGAGGTCTTCTTAATCATAGCAACCAGACCCTTGTCCCAAGCTGAGCCAGCATGGAGGGCACAGCCATCTGCAAATTCTGTCTCTGTAAGGGACATGGACCAGTGATCAGTGGCTGTCAGGAGGCACCTGAGAGTTTGCCTGCTACAAGGTGTGCTGAAAATGTGAGCTGGGAAACGCAGGAGACTGTGTGTGCCTACAGCTGACCCCAGGTAGGCAAAGGAGTGACACTGGGAGGGTGAGGTGAAAAGCGTTAAGACTCTTTGTTTGCACTGAACTCCTTTAGATATCCCAGACCAGGGCTGATGGAGAGGCTGGGAGAACATTTTCCTTTTTTTTCAGAGGAGAGAGTTGGAGAGGGCAATCAAATCTAGCAGAAAAGTTATGGAGTGACAAGAGATTTTCAGCTCTGCTCACAAGGATGAGGCGACTGGCAGGCCTGAGTAATCCCATCAGTCACACTGCCAGCAAAAAATCATTCTGAAGAATGGGAAGAACTGACCTTCCATGCAAAGCAGGTTGGCTTTCTGTAACCAACTCAGGCAGGATATCTACAGGAGCTGAACCAACATGACCAGGTATCAAGTGAATGAAATGTCTTGTAACTGGTTTGGTTTTTTTTTAATCTTTTTGTGTGTAAACTCTATAAAACTTGTGTGTAAACTCCTTGTTACATGAAATGTTCAAATGGGGCTGAGCTGCTGCTTCAAGAATGGACTTCTTGTTCTGGAACCAGCTGAGTTGCCAGGACTGCTGTGAACAACAGGCACTTCTGGGAGTAACAGAGACCCATTACAAGCCTGACAATTTGTTTTACCCAGTTTTATCCCTCTCTCTCTGTAGATCAGCAGTCCTTTTGAGATAATTCCACACCAGCACAGTCAAAGCATAGTTTGTATGACATAATTTGGAAAAATCTAAAAATTACAAGCTTAAATCTGCCACTTGTCATCAGCATCGTTGCATTAATTAACCATTTATTGCAAAGCTGCAGGACCAAGACCTTTCTTTTCTAAGCAAGCATGAATAGATCTGCAGTCTTAAAGGGCTTTTTCTTTACAGATGATGTTGCTCCAAGAACTAATGTCCACAGGGATGATTCCAGCCCAGGTGACAGAAGAGGGAGAACAGCTCAGGTGCATGCTCAAACCAGAGAATGGATTTGATACTAAATAGTGGGAGGAAAAAAACACACCCCTCTGTCTGTTTAGGCTTCCTACCTGTTTATTCTGCTCATAGTATCCATTTCTGTAGATTTTTGAAAAGCACCCACCCACTTGAAAAGTGGTGCTTCTGCTGATTTCAATGCTGCTTTGCGGTGAGTACTGAGATTCAGCTTGTTGCATTGTGTCCCTGAAAATTCTGTAGGGAGAAGGGCTGTTTGGGGCAGAGATGCAGAATGGAAGGAGAGAGTAGTTCCCCAATTTCTCTTTCCACATCAGGCCCTGGATGACCCCTGGGGCGTGGCTTTGTGTCACGTCAATTGAGCCCTGAGTTCCCCATCACCGTCCCCAGCAGCCATGTGTTCCCATGGCGAGCCATGTTTGGGAGGAGTCTTTCTCGGAGAGTGGAAATAAAGGCTGGGCCATGATCATGCACAGATGGTGAAAGAGCTCATGAGAAGGGGGAGAAACCAAGGGCTGTATTTGCTTTCTCTGCCTAGCAGAGATTCAAAACAAAAAACTGTTTAGTTCAAAAGGAATTCTTTCCTTGGGGACCAAGTGTGACTCCAAACAATAGGATTATTTTTTCATTGTTGCAGGAATAGTAAAGATAGCATGCAGTTTTTATTTAGAAGTAATGGGAAGATTCACCCTGACTGTGTTTTATTCCAGCTGAAATCAGTAGAATGGGGTTTAGTGGTATTCACAACTGTTGTCCACTGTGTTGTGAAACCAAATATTTAACCAGCATTGCAGATTTGGAGAGATGGCTAAAAATAACACAGTTGGTGAACTTACTTATGTCCAAGGTATAATTTGAGTCACTGCTTTCACTGACTACACTTAAAAACAAAACAAAACCAAACCAAACCAAACAACAAAAACTTTCTATTTATTAGGACTGGAGCGCCAGAATAACCCCACAGGAGTTGTATTAAATAAATTTTATTTATATATGTACATATATTCACACATTCTGGACAGAACAGTTTCTCAATCAGCAACATTAATTTACAGTGTAGTCATAGAACTCTGAACTGATTGACCTCCTGTTAATGTCAAAGAAAACCATCAAAATACCTCCTTTTTTAGAATAGCTAGGTATTATCAGTAATTTTTTTTTTCAAAAGAGCCTTGTAGAAAAAGGATCCCTCCAGTAAACTGAAAGCAATTGTGTCTTGTTTGGTGTATTAATTCCTGTATTCCATCTGCTACTCCCTGCATTTGCAGTTCTGCCTGTGAGTCACAGCTCCAGGATACGCCTGTACCAATTTCAGGGGAAGTGAGCACAATTCCACATCAGTATAATGTGTAATTCCATATCAGTATAATGTCTTTGATTCCCTACAGTGATGAAGATTAACTGGTACACCTGCAGCAATACAGATATGTTGATCAGATCAGGTTAATTAACTGGCAAAGCCCTGCTAATATAACATTATTCCAGCTCCCTGAGTATTCCTTGCTCAAAGTAAGGGGCAGTCATTGCCTCTGTACCGCTCACTGCCTTTCATCTCTTGGTTTATGTGAGCACTGTTTAAATAACCACCCCAACCATCCCACCCAAATTCTGGTGCAAGGGTGCTTACATTCTGGAGTTGTTCAGCTGGGACAGTGTTACTGATGGCTGCCAGAAGCCAGGAAACTCGGATGTCATTGGCAGAAAGAGAGCTTTACTAGAACTGAAGTCCAAATCTCTCTTTGTTTATCTGAAGTACCAGTTAACTTGAAAAATGGTTATTTATTGTGACCCTGGCTGTGCAATTATTCAGGCTTGTAATTGGCATCTCAAATACAAGAGCAGTGCTGTAAAAAAGCACTGAGAATTGCCAAATGTCAGAGCAGTAATTGCTATACATGGAGTTACTGTGGCTAATTTGGGAACTGCTCTCACATCTCAGCTCCAATGCTGGATACTCGGGACTGTTTCCCAGCAGTGCTGAGGAGGACCTCCAGCCTCCCAGATTCCTCTCACAGCCATTCATAAGGCCAGTGAAACTGTGGAAAAAGAGAGAAGTTTCAAGGCCAGGAGAAGCTGGAGGAAATCCAGTGTCTCTTATTTGTTCACATCTCATTATTAAATAGACTTCTTATTATTAAAGTGCTGAAGAAAGGCCTTCCAAAAATACAGGAGCTAATTTTAAAGAGTTTTGTCTGTGCCAAGAGGTCCTGCTTGAATTAACTGTGTTTGAATTAACTGTGTTTGCTCACCTTGAATGGGAATTCCCAGATGCTTTTGCTGATGTGGGTGTGTGACAAGATGTAGTTTCCCTGATATGTTATTCTCAGGAGACTCGAGGTGAAGGGGAAATCACACTTTGGTCCTGAATTAATCCAGGGACCAATCCCTTTCTCATTAAAAACATCAGTGAAGTTTCCATGACTTTTGGGAATTGGTCCCTGAGAAACTGAATTTTGCAAAACCATGACTGCCCTTCTTCCTTCTTCCAAATACTGGCAAAGGGTGACTTTTGGGTATTTCTTAGTGGCAAGAAATGCAAAATTGAAGACTGCAAATGATGTGGAGTGCAACCTTCATTAAAAGCCACTCTCTCTCAGATGAACCTCTAATAAGCTCTGGTAGCAATAACCCTTGGTTAAGGATGACATGGAAAACATTTCCTTCAGAAATGCAACAGGCTGAGCCATGCTATCCACAGAGGAATTTGATGAGGTTTAGAAGTCCAGCCCATCCCTAGGTTAAGGGATGCCTCCTGCAGGGAATGTCACATAGGAAGAACAGTCAGCTTTGGAAACAGGCATATCCAGGTCTGTCGATCTGTTTCTTATCTTAAAACTGCAAACTCTGTAGAGAAAAGCCCTGTTCATATGGTATGTAACAAAACTAGGCCTTGGATAATGATCAGGAGTCAGAATTGTTGTCGGAATGAATGAATGTTTGATATCATCAAAGATACGGTTTCTTCACCTTGAAAAAAATTTCTTTGATTTGCAAAGCTGGTGAAGCTGATGGAATTTCTCTAAAAGCCTTCTCACTTGGCCATACACAATTCCCACAAGTCTGAACTCCATAGGGTAATACCAGAGTAGCTCTTGGAGAGTGATAATAAGCTTTGACAATGAACACAGTAGCTCTTTTTTGGAATGTAGGGTGAAGATTAAACCACAGCAGTAATAATGTGCCAAGCAGTAGTCCTACAACACACAGTGCAAACTCAGAATGGTTCCTCTACATCCAAGCTGGTATGCTGGCAGGATGGAAGGAAGGTTGCTTTTTCAAATGCCTGGGGAATGAAGTGAGATCACAGTATATGTGTGAGGGGTTGGAGTTTTGCTAATTCTTTTTAACGTGTCTTTGAAATAATTCCCCATAATCTGCCATAGTTTTCTTTGCATGCCATCTCTTTATTTATGCCTTTAATATTAATCTCCAGGGTTGAGGCTCTGTCTATTTGTCTTGCTTTGACAAAAATGTTGGAAGTTGCCCCTTGTCACGTTTTCTGTATTGCTGATGCAGTGCTGGGTCAGGCAGATTTGGATTTGTAGCAATGGTTTTAATATTGCAAGCAAAAAATGAACAGACTTTATTGCTGCAGGTTTGAGGAAAATCCTTCCTTCTCCTCTTTGGTTTAGTTGGGGTTGTTTTGGTTGTGGTTTATTTTTTTAAGTGGAAACTTAACATGCTTTTAGAATTGTGCTTTCATCTGTGTTTGCCTCTTCCCCTGCTGTGTTTGTTCTTGTGTCCCCAAAATTAGCAAGAGTAATATTCTAGTTTGCAGTGCAGTAGGAAAGAATAACTTGACTTTCTAAAATGTAATAAACAGTGCAAGACCTGGAACTAGTACAAAACCTTCAGACAAGGTGAAAGCCCCCAGAAGAATACCTCTATTCAAAATGTCTGGGGATGTCTGCAAATACTGCCAGCAGCTTAAGTCTTGTCCTTTTCCTTTCCAAACATGTGTATGAGGTTTTCCTTTAAAAATACACACTGTATCCCTGAACTCTTCCACGCTCCCAGTCAAAGAAAGTAGTATTTCCTTTAGACCAGTTGATTAATACATTAAAAAAAAGCTGCACGACATTATTTTGGTCTTGGCTGTTTCCCTCTTGTGATAGTGATGGAAAACAGTCTCTTTGAAACATTCAAGCTTTAAAACCATCAGTCATCTCCAGCTATGGAGAATTACCTGGCTCAACATCTCAGGAATTCCACGGGGCTCAAATCCAGTTCTACCTGACCTGATCCAGCTCTGTTTAAAATATCCCTTATCCTCTGGTGCCTGTCTGTGCTGTACAGCAAATCTTACAAATCTGTACACTGCACTTTATTTCTTCATTATGTTTTGGTTTTGATTCCCTCCTCTTGGTTTTTTTACAACAAAATATCTGCTTTGCAGACAGGGCAAAAAGGTTTTATTTTGTGTAGGAAGCTCAGCTACAGACTTACCTTTCTATAATGCCTGTAGGTTAAATCAGTGAAGATAAAGCCCTTACATCAGACAATCTGTTCTGTACCTGTGTCTCTAAATACACATGGGATGACTTAGAATAATATGCCTAGCAGATCAATGTAATTTGTTCCTTAAATATGAGCTTTGTCATTATTTTGGGGTCAAGTATGATGGAGTGAGAGACTGTCTATTTAATGTGTCATCTGTTCCACCTGGGTGACACCCATCTCTTTGAGAGTCCCAAGCAGAGGCTAATTTTGTAGCTGTCCTGTTGCCAGCAGCCTGAGAAGGATTCTTTGTGGCATTTATTTACTTCTTTTTATTTGCCTTAAAATCACTGCTGATTATGGCCTGAGTTTCTCTTTGTGGTCAGATGAGAACAACAGCAAAAATTCCACTGAAATTTAACGTACTGGGAAGGAGCCACAAGTGGTCTGGGATTTATTCTTGGATTGTTTTGCCGTGTGACCATCTTTTATTAGCTGGTAATTTCCTGTTCATTAATGACAAAGCAGTCAAAACAGCATATCCTCTGCAGTGGAGGTTGTCCCTACATGAGTAGCTTTTTGTATTTAAAATTAGGCAAGAGAGAATTCTTCCTAGGTGTAAAAAATGTGCATGGAAAGAAGGGATTAATATTAAGATGATGGCCTCATCATCTGATTTGGCCTCTTAAATCCTTCTGGAAGTGTCAGGTCCAGAAATTCCCCCAATTAATTTTCTTACAATCCCCTCTGTATTCTGCTTCTAACCAAGTCCTGTGAGAATGACTGCAACAGATGAGAAAATTAACTGAGATTTGAATCACATTTGAAATTGGCAGGAAAGTGAGGGGCTTAAAGCCAAGCTCCACAACATCCTCAAATACTGAATATTTGGGATCAAGAGCCCAGTGTTTGCTTCTGAGGGGAATGAGGGCTGCTTGGGATTTGCTGCAATCAGTCAGGACTTGGCAGTCCCATCAAAGAAGTGTCACTGGGAATGAAGTACATGGAAGGGAGAGTCACCCTGGAGGCTCTCCTGGTGCTGGGGGACAGCACCAACTGGGGCTGGGACCCCCTTCTTGCTGTTATCTGGAGAGTGGAAAAGCCAGGCTGGAGTCAATGAGTCAATTTTTTGTTGCTGTTGTTTTGTTTGAGTTTTTTTAGTGAGTTGATTAGCAGAGGTTGGCTACAGTTGATAACAGGGATACCTGTGAGAACCATGTGACCTGCTCAGACATAATTCTGAAGGCATTAATTACATATTGATGAAATTTCAAACCATAATTGGAGATCAATGTTATGTTGCAGCCTTTGCAGTAATCTGAAGCAGCTCAGTTCCACAAGAAATTTCAGAGATAAGTAACCACTTGAAGCGTAAAACTGTTCCATTGTCATTATTGCTCCTTGTTTTAATTTTAAAATCTTGCAATTAGTGTTCTTAAAAAAAAAATAAATAAAGGAAAAGGCAAATACAGGCCATCTGTGAAACAGAAAGAAATTGTTAAAAGCTGCATCCACAAGGATCTCTGGGAAGAGTGCCACAACAACTAAGCATTCAGCCAGCATGATATAATTACAAATTAAACATCTCTAAAAAAAATTCCAAATTGAAAATAAAAATTCACTTTGCTTCTTTCTTTGTGGTAGAGGATCATATTAATCTGAGTTCTAGAAATCACCACCTATCCTACTGCAAACTGCAAGGTCTGTGGGGTCTGCATGCCCTCCGCAGGTGGGGTTTTTTGGAGGGGGCACTTCATAGAGCATGGCTCAAATCCATGTTTCAGTCAAGAGACTGAGTTCAGGAGGATTTAGAGCAAGTGTGGAGCTTGCTGTGTTTTTTAGAGCTCTGACATAAAGGCAGGTAATGACATTCTGTATTCATAGCATATAGAAACGTGCCTCTTATTCCAGGAGATGGGCTATTCAGCTCATATCAACTGGATTCATTTAAATAAGGGACCATTGACAATGATATGTTGAGACATAATCATTTTACATTCAATTAGAACACAGTCTCCAATATGTTCTCATTTCTTGCTTTTATCTAAAGGAACATTTTACTGGCTTAAGCCAGACTGGATCTGATGACTTTTGGGACATGCTTGAGGTAAAAGTGCTTTCAGCAAAGTCATCTAAGTATTTGTAATGACAGCTTATGTTATAATTTACTGCTGTATTTGCAAGAGGAACAAATGGAAACTTTAGTCCTTGAAAAAGAAAAGCCAG
The DNA here is from genome assembly GCA_013399835.1 of Leptocoma aspasia. Classification (NCBI taxonomy): domain Eukaryota; kingdom Metazoa; phylum Chordata; class Aves; order Passeriformes; family Nectariniidae; genus Leptocoma; species Leptocoma aspasia. The sequence goes on along the minus strand of VXAX01001316.1, from coordinate 237,082 downwards.
TAGAAACATTCTGTAAATAAATGAAATGGATGATGACACAATATTTAAAATTATTGCTGAACAATTTTGTGATTTAAACCAGACTCTTTTTTTCTAGGCATGCCCTGCCTTTCACAGAAAAGTGTTACCCTCAGTTTTAAAGGTTAGATCTGTATGTTAAATAGATCTGTCCTCTCCATCAAAACCAAAAGTATTCCTAAGAACTGAAGATGACTGTAATGAAGCAAAAATCTCCAGAATAAAATTTCTCCATGAAGATCAGATTAATCCTGAGACTGAATAAACAAATTAGTTTCTCAGGGAAGTTCAAAGCAGCTGCAAGAAAATGGTTTGACCTGTCAGGCACAAAATAGTACACCAAACACAACACAGTTTTTGTGTGTTTAATTTGTGTATTTGTGTGTTTAATTTAAACCAAAATAAAAATCCTCTATCTCAGATATATAATTCTTAATAAATAATCAGTTATTAAGATGTTTAGAATGGGAAAACCTGAATTTTCTGCTTTGAAGAGGAGCTTTTAAGGGAAGGCTCATCAGAGTTTCATTTGGACATTTGAAACCAATGAAGATGTCCTTGGTAAACACAAGTATTGCAATAAATGTAAAAATTCAAGCTTTTTTGCTTGCTGATCCAATGTTTTATTTTTCCCTTATGACACTGTTGTAGAAATAGAAACCATGTATTTCAATGTGAATTTCTTTACTTGGTTTTGGAACTTCAGCCTTAAATTTTTCTTAGACTTTTCAATAACTCTGAAGGGAGATGATTTAATTTCTGTTTAAATTCTGTAAAGAATTCTGTTTGATGTGCATTGTAAGCTTTACTCTGGTCACAAAAGCTCCTGTTTGTGATTGCAATTACCACCAGTGTATTTCTTTAACAGAGAGGTTGTCTGGGGAAATAATTGCCATTATTTTTATCTAGTCTGTTCATTTCCATGCTTCTACTTCTCAGCTCTTCCCTCATGTCCTAGGTGTGTTAAAGCAGGAAGTCTCAGCACTGCTGTCATCTCATCTGTGCTTCCTGGCTTTGCACCATCTGAGAAACCATTCTCTGGACAAAGTGCTTTCTGGAGTAAGCCTTCTGTGCCTCATGGGATAAAGATGAGCAGCAGCAGCCCAGAGCTGTTGTGCTTAGTCAACTTAAAATGACAGCTGCTGTTAATAACAATTAGAACTCATTAAAATCAAGTCCACTGGTGGTTCATATGAAGTGAATACCTGCTTGCTCACTGGTTATTTAATTGATGTACAGACTGTCAAGCAGACAACAGCAGCACTGACTGGAGAGACACTATAAATCCAGCTGACTTCCCCCATTTTCAATTCTCCAGAGACTGCTGACAAAATTATTGAGATTCTTTCCCTCTCCAGTGAATAAGAAGTGCTGAGTAAAAGGATATTACATAAATTGGCTGACATTTGGAGTGGACTAGCTAATTCTCATTGCCTTGTGTGTGGTGGCTGTGTATGTGCACATGTGCCTGGTATTGTCAATGAGCTCCTTGCCCACTCCCCTCTGCTCCCAGCAGGCTGCTGGGATGCTGAATTTTGGGGGTTACGTAATAGACAGTCTAGGAAAACATCCCAGCCATTTGGAATTTACCCTTGGCACTAACCTCTTCCCTCCATTGTGTCATGCACTTAAAAAAATTATTTTTTGTTCAGTGGTGTGATGGGGATGTGTCTCATCTGAAAAAATGAGGTCTGTCTGTTGTGGGGAGGGAGTTGGGTGTACCAAAATTGACTTTTGCTCACTTCTGCTTTCCATGGGCTGTGGCTGCAGTCCCTGGAACCAAAAATCTCTCCTGTCTCTAACAGCTGGGAGTTGAAGATCAACAAGGGCAATCGTACAGCAAAGGGAGATAAAAATGAGCTGTTGGGGCTGTATCTTTACCCTACTGGCAGCTGCTTCCTGGGAAAGGGCTAGCAGCAAGTGCTGTGTCTACAAACATTTCAGACAACTTATTTCCCTTGAAAAGTAACAAAAAGCAATGTTGTGAGGTTATACTTTATGGTCAGTGAAGATGGGGTCATTCCTAGTTGGAATAGATTGATGGGAAAATCATAAAACACATTCCAGTGAAAGTGCATCTCACCAGGAACATCACTTGTTTGCTTTGTGTAGCCGTCCTCTGAGCTGTGCTCATTCTGAATGCAGCTTCATATTCCTGCAAATTTGTAAGGAGTTTTATCCAACAAGTTTTGGTTGGCCTGTCTTTTAACACCAGAAGCATATTCCAGTACAGTTTTCTTATACTACTTCAGAACAGTGCAGTGTTACTTTTATTGCATGTGATTTTTCTCTTGTGGCCTGGAACCTTAATCCTGATTCCACTCAAGTTTCATAGCAAAGATCTTAGTAATATTTGTGTTTTCTTTTAAAAGTGGTTGGGATCAGACCTCTAGACCCTGCCTCTGCTTTGTAATGTTCTGCTTTGAATTTCTTAAACATTCTGCTCTCAATCTTTTGCAGGTTGAAATGAATGATAGTTCAGCTCCATACAACAGAGCAGGAATTACAGCTAAATTCCTCCCAGTACCACTGCTTTTCATATGCTAAAATCAATAGATCGGATTCAGACAGGAGGTAAGCAAATGCAACTCTTTGTTTATGCCCATTTGTACCACATCTGGATTCTGGCCAGTTCCGTCCAGTCTTCTATGGTAATTGCATACAGTCTTTTCATCCCATTGCTTACAATGCTTAGGATTTGCCTTCCTTGCATGTAACCATCGTGGAAAAAAGACTCATGTCTGAGAGGTAATGCCAATTGTGTTTTCAATTATCCTCTGTGGAAGTAATCCAAACATCATAATATAAATTAAGGTCTTTTTTTGAAGATGGGACACAAAGCTCCTGTAAAGAAACTGAAATAAGAATAAAGGCTGTTCAGTGCTGATCTATTTTGTATGTGAGTGGAAGAACAAAGGTACCCTGCTTCACTCCTCCTAACAACCAAACCTATTCACCTCTGTTGTCTCCTAACACAGGATGTAGCAACACGCGAGCTGCAGCTTTTTTTGCTAGGAATTTCGTGTTGTGTCTTGGGCATGTGGCAGCCAAAAAGCATTTGTTTACCCCTTCATAATTTTCAGGGGCCTCTTTTCTTTCCTCTTTTCAGAAAAATTACTTCCATCTGCTAAGCATAGTTGTGTAAAAAAAAAATTTGGATAAAGTTACAAATTATGCTTTTTACTTTTTTTTACACAAATCACTTCATCATTTTTTCTGTCACATTTTTACTCCGTTATCCTTACTGCACGTCCTAGACCCAGGCAGTTTCACACATGTGATGCATGGAGCCAGGACTTCTAGTGAGAGCTGGCTGGGAACTCAAATGTCTTAAAAACAATGGCTGCCATCATCGCTTCAAAGAGTCCAACAGATTTTTAAGGGATTTGGATTGAGGTCTGAACTGACTCCAGAGTGCTGAGATGCTTTATTGGTGCTTAATTTGGAGAGCATGGGAGATGTCTGGGAATCAGCTGTCAAAAATGGCAGGCAACACAGGGATACCCTAAAACATTAATTTCTTTAGAAGCTTACGCTCAGGGTATTGAAGGTGAGGATGTAATGAAGAATGACAGGAAAGGTTTGTCATCAAGCTAGCAACTCCAGTAACAGGAATTTAATTGTAGTCATCCCCTAAACTTGAAAAAAGTTTCAAACAGAGCTCCCAAATAGGTCCAGTTGACTCCTGAAACACTAATTGTGTGTGTCTGGCAGTCAAGTGGCACTGGCCAGGCTGCACTAAATGTGGAATCAAGTTGGTTCAGAATAATAGCTGAACTAATTGTTTAATAAAATCACAGGTTTATTAGATTATTAACCTAACTTTTTATTTGTTATAGGCTCTGGAGAAAACATGCATTGGCAGTAACTCATTCCTTATATAGCACTTGCCACTTCTTCCTGCTTTCCTGCCCTGAGCTCCTGAGTTTTGCTATGATATTTATAACTGTCTCATCTGTTTGCCTTTATGGAGCATGGAATCGTCTAGAAACCAGAGAAGGACACACAATATAGATGGAGAAAAGCAGGAAAGGGATTGGCTGTAATGTGTACAGAAAAAAAAAACACATAAGGAAAGGCTTTTTTTTTACTTCCCTAAGTAAATTCTTTGGGCTGTACTCAGGTTTTACTCAGGTTCTTCCGCTTCAGAATTTCTGAAGCTTTGGTTTTCTAAAGATCACAGTTCTCTGCTGCTTCATTCTGTTCTCCATTGCACAGCCACAGCTGGGAAAGGTATTTATTATCATCCATGTCTCTGTGGTGAAACTGGCCACTAGGAAAAAACCAAGTGTTCCATAAAAATAACTCTGCTCAATAATAAATTTCTGCATGAGGTCATATTCTTAACCTGAAAATAAAAAGCTAAATAGTTAAAAAAAAAAAAGAGGTCCAAAAAAGCAGCAAGCAGTTTATAAGGAAGAGAGCCATACTTCAGCAACTAATGAACTAATGACGCCTTATGGGCTACTTGGTACCATTGTAAGATGGAAGTTGGAACAAGTAATTGTCCTGGAAAGTCATCTCTACAAATATCCTTAATAAAAATGAAGTAATGGCATGGCACTGGTGTCACCTTACAGTGTCTGTGGTGGTGGGGTTGTGACAAGAGACCTGTTAGTGAAAATTACAGGAATTGTTCAGCATGAGTTGAAGTCATTTGATGCAGGGCCCTAAAGGCTCTTGTACACTTTTCTTGGGAATGCACATGTGCTGTAGGTAAAAATAGGTAAAAATATTTCAATACCTTCATATGATATCTGCGTGGACTAAAAATACCATCTGGAGATGGCTGCCAAAGAAGTCAGCGAGAGGTGCTATTTGAAGGGTGTGAGTAAAAAGTAATGTTACCATAAATTCCAACCAAGTAGGTGAGGTAGCCTGGGGATATATCCTGTGCACATCCTGTTCTTCCTTCCATACTCTGCACGGGGATTGAGATCCCTGCTAACTGTGCATCCAGTCTTTCCCTTGGCATGGTGTCCCCACCTCCCCTGCTTTGAGGGACAGCATCAGGGTAGCTTCAGGGAGGCCAGGGAAGACAATGGGAAGTAAAAAACTTAAAGGAATGTTAACCTTAAAATCACTCTCTTCTTGCCTGTCTTCAAATCATCCCAGAGCAATTTTTTTTTTACTGATGTAAAAACAAGGAAGGATGTCGGCTCTGAACTGTACAAGCGCTACTTAATACAAGCACGGCTTGGCCAGCAGCATCTGCTCCATGGCCTGCCTTGGCAGCACCCTCCTGGCCGTGTGTGGACACCCAGGGAGCTGCTGCAGGAGCTGAGCCCCGGGAGCCAGGCTCTGGCAGGCTGCAGCTGCCCGGGGATCGCATCTGTGCGCGGCTGCTGTGCGTTCCCAGATGTGACAGATGACACGGTGCTCCCTGCAGGCCCACACAGCTGGGCTGAGTGACTAACCCTGGCTGTGCACCCACACACTGATGTCAGGAGAGCAGCCAATAGTTTAGAGTGACTCTCCGTGTCTCTGTGTGCACGTCAGCCACAACAGTGGCAAACCCAACAATGGGCAAGGAAGCAATCAAAGGAAAACCCAACTTCAGACTAGGAGCAACTGATGTAAAATGGGATGTGTAACTCCCATTTCCTTTCCAGTGAAAGGAATCATCGATATTAGCTCGGTCATTTTAAAACAAATGAATCATTAGATGACAAAGCCCATAAATTGATTCATAAACAGCTGTCATCTTAATATGAAAACTCTGAGATTAATCTGTCTGAAAAATTGCAATTCAATTGTGAATGGAAATAACAGCTGAAATCCAGCATTCGTCTTGGCCAAGATGAATTTTAAAAAATAAATTTCAGAGCACACTTCTGAGTTCTGTCCATCCTTGCGTGTATAATATGTGTATGCAAACATATGCACTAAAAATGCTGTCTGTCCACCTGGTTTTCAGTTAATTCATTAATATCATTAATTGCAATGACTTTGACTTGATGATCTTTGAGAGGAAGGCTTCTATTATTGTTTGCTTGCTGAGTTTTTTGTTGTTTTCCAAGGCACTTGTTGGCTGTGGTGCAATGACTCAAGGCGTGCGATTAGTCAGAATGAGCCCTCAATACTTACGGCAATAAAGTTTGGCACATATATTTTTGTTATTTTCCCTGCAGTGAAGCACTCCTAGATGATGTATGGGTTTGGGATTGGTTGCACTTGCTGCAGTAATCGATGCCATGGTACCTTCTTTGAAGCAGACTCAAGAGTTTTGTAACTGGAGTTTTGTGGTAGGCAGGTGATGGGCAGTCTGATGGGACTCAGGGAGACTGCCACCCTGCAAGGGAGTGAAACGGGGAGCTAGGAACTACAATGAGATGGGGAAGTCCTAGGGGAAAGGAAAATAAAGGAAACTTTGGAAAAAATAAGCTAAAGGGTTATGAGGATTAACTGAGGAAGGAGGACATGGGCTTTGAACCTCAAGAAAGGAGGCAGGGATTAAGAAGCACTGGGGAAAGGAAACACAGCTCTGGAGCATGTGGCTAGGAGCCATCGTGAGATACAAAGGAAAAGTAGTCCAGAGGACAGAGCTTGGCATGAGGAGCTGGGGAAAGATTTAGAAACAGGCCAGGAACCTGTGCCTGACAGCCGGGGAAGGGAAAGGAACAGGGTGGGGACAAAGGATGAGGAGACGAGACAGGCTGGGGGTGGAGGGTGGGGCAGCCAAGAGAAAGGAAGATGAGTCTGTGCCTATTTCAGTGTCCTCCTGGTTCTCACTCCTGGGTCTGGCATTACACAGCCTTTCCCTTCATCTGCTGTCAGAAGACACTGTCATCCCCTGATAAGGTGCACACGTGGACTCCTACACAGGAGACAACCTGCCACAGGGGACAACCTTTCATTGTTTGGGACACAGAGTCACTGTGGCCTGTGGCAAAGCCAGTGGGCCCAGCTTCATCCCCAGTGTCAGCTGACACCCCCCACAGGGGATGGGTAGGGAATTTCTGAGTTTTACATCAACAACATGAACAGCCCACAAAGGTTTCAGAGCAAATGTTCAGACTTGTAACGACACCTGTAACTCTTGCTTTTCACTCTTAAGTCCCCGTTGCCTGGGGCTTGCACCTTCGGCATTTTTTTTTTGAGGTACAGCTGGTTTTTCCCTAGAAGAGTCCTCCCAGATGTCATGTGAAGTGTGTGATGGCTGGAATTCATGGCAGTATGAGTTCAGCAGTTGAACAAGGCAGAGGTCAGTAGCTGGCCACATTAATGTCAGAGTGAGCTTCCTCTTTAGCATTTGCTAGGGGCTCTTGGAGCAGATAATGCAGCTTTTACAGAGGAATTCAATCAAGACTGCACTTGATAAAAGTGATGAGGGTGTAACAATGTGGCTTACGCAGGCATTCATTCTCTATTTTTTCCTGAGGAGGAAAAGGATATAAATGAAATAGTGATTCTTATGTAATGAGTATTGCTTTTGCTTAAAAGGAGACAGAACACTGAGCAATTTAACCTCCCAGATGCTTGGAAGTTAATGACTGCAGGTCAGCTTTGAGATAATAGCCTGGGCAGTGTTGGGAAAGTCATTTTACTGGCAGATAACAGATTCCATTTTGGCATGTGGACAGTGGATTACAGTTCTTTAACCACCACGGGGAGCTGTGCTAAGCTCTGGTCTCTCCAAGAAACAAACAAGATTTCACAAGAGCCAGCTGGCTTCAGTTGCACTTACAGTACTTATAACTTCAGATATTGTGGGAGATGCAGTCATGGTGAACTTAAAGACATATAGGGATAGTTTCCTAGCTGAGAAAGGGGGGGATTGCAGTGTTTGTCACAAGCTGGTCACTGCATTGATGGATGCATTGGGGTGTGGTGGAACAATAACTGCATCCACCCCGGCAGTGAACACTGCCTCAAGCTCATCTGGGAGAGTTCTCCCTCCCTAGAAATAAAAGCTAATGCAGCACAAGGGACCACATCATTTCTTTGCACTTCCAGAGGCATTCCAGGGCTTGTCTCTCCTTTCTCAAATGCTGCTGTGCCAATACCCTGAACAGGGAACTGTCTTTGCAAGGGCTTAACGTGTTCACTATGCCACTGCAACTCTGTTTGTGTTCTGCATGTGATGCTTGGTCTGTGACCTGCTGCTGCAGGGTGTTATGCTCTGGGGAACCCTTCAGTGGGGCCTAGGTTTGGGGATCCATGGAAACAGTCCTGAAACAAAGAGAAAACAAATGGGAGAGTTGTGACATTCCTTCTGGAATACTATCAGCACAGATTGTTACCAAGAGAGAGGGGTTTGGGGTTGTTTCTTTATTCTTGCTGTTTTCTACCTGCCAGCTAATACATCCTACAGAAATGACACAGAGCAAGATTTTGGTTGTGCAAGTGTAGAAATTAAGTTCATGATGTAGTAAAATAGTTTTTTTTCTTTGTAATGTCCCACTGATCTCATCTCTCCTTGCCCTTCAGTGTGACATGGTGAAAGCTCTGCATGATGTGGTAACTGCTGTTCCTTGGGAATAGTCTGTCTTTGCTGTATTCCTCCATGAGGTTACTTCGGCCTTGTAGTATAACATACCAGGGAATGGAAAGAGTATTTTCCTCACTTCCACCTATATTTACATTTCCAGCTGCAGTCCTGTGAATAATATAACAATCTCCAGAATTAGCCTATGTGGAAAATATGAATTCTATGACCTGTATAAGAATCTAATTTAAAAGAGGATAAAGACAAATCTATAACAAAACTTTCACTATTTCATGATCATTTGCTAGGAGAGAGACAGTGAAAGAGACATTTTTGATTTGCAAGGAGTTTGTAGTTGATGAGGAAATGTTTAGAGTTAAAATTATTGCAGGCAGAGTTGTTGCAAGCAGCCCTGCTTCAGCAGGGGTTGGACCAGATGTGCAGAGGTGCTTTCCAACCTTAACTATTCTGTGTTTGTGTGAAGATGCGCTTCCTAATAGTTTGTGTGTGCTCTGATCAAATGGTCTGAAATGACAACAACCACGTGGGCAGGCACTGGCAGTATCTGCCCCACAAGCACTGATTTCCCCCCCAAACACAGGGGAAAAAATCTCCCTTTAATCTCTGAACATGTGTCCAAGTACTTCCAGTCCAAAAGCTGTTGCTTTACCCTGTAGCAATACAATGAAACGTGTCTTGAGTCCTGACCAGGGGCCAAGTTAATTTGAGACACTTTTTGCCACCCTTCCAGTGACATGGGATCCAGAGAGATAAACACCTAAATCATGATCTTATGGTTATAATGCAATGCTGTGAGAAACAGATGTGATTTTATGATTGTTCCCATTAAGGAACCTCTCAGCAAGTCTGGATTTCTTTGAAATCCAATATTAACTGAAATTGTTTGATGTTAATGTTCATGATCACATTCATGATGTTTGATTGCAGAGTATTCTTAATTTTTTTTAATGTATATTATCAATCTTTATACTGACATTGTTTGTTTTCTTAGCCTGAAATAATTTTGCTAATTTAGATGTATTGCTCTATGTGATGCGGATACAGAGAGAGAGGGTGTGTATATGTGTTTGTATGTACATTAGAGAGAAGAAGAGGGGTAATTTAGCTAATTCTGAACTCTAAACCCCATAAATATTTGTACTTAAGACATTATTTCTCATTTCTTATAAGCTGAGGTCACTACTCCATCTATTAGACCTGCAACAGCTGCTAGTGCTTCGAGACAGATCAGAGCTTTTTCCAAGTGCAATTATTCTGGACCACAGAAAATTTGATTTACTTCCAATTTAGGCCTCGCTGGATTGTTCGTTCTTCTATGATCAGCCATGCTGGGCTGTTGTGTTTCCAACACTTGTAAAGACAACCCAAAACAAAGTTTTGGCCATCTGTGGCATTCTCAGATTAAGCATATATTGAGAAAATTTTATTTAGAAAGACATAACCAAGTGTCCACTGGTGCTTTAGAAGAATAAAATACTCTTTTGAACTGGAATGGAGACTGTAAGAGGTTTGTAATAGGGAGAAGATTTTTTTTCTATTGTTGATGTAATGTCTTTCTACTATTTGAACCAGAAAAAGAAAAAAAAAAAAAAGAGGAGGGAAAAAATAAACTTTTGTTTAAAAGAAATATTCATGAAGGGTCTTAAAGTCTTCAGAAAGGTAAATGAAAAGCTGAACTTCTGTTACAGGCGTTTTTAAGAGAGTGACCATGCAAGTAGACTTTCCCAGGCACTTAATATTCATATATATTTCAAGCAGAGAAACTTTGCCTCAAAAATTGCACCTACAAGAGTAGGTGGGCAAAAACTGAAGCTGCTTTCTATAGTAACTAATATTTAGAAGGAAAATGCATTTATAGCCAGATTTGTGGCTGTTTGCTTACATCATACAAGGCAGGAATCTTCCTCCCAAATTTAAACTCAAGCAGTTAATGTACTTCAAGTATTTGACATTTCCGGTGACAAGTGAGTGTGTGAGAATTTGTGGGAGACCTTTGGTGTCAATATGTGCGGGAGAAAGGAGATGGATGATTTTTTCCACTGTTAGCTGAGCACTAGGCAACATGGGAACAGCTTCAGAAGGGACACAGCTTATCCATCTCTTTTTGGCTAATTGCTTCTTGGATATGCACCAAAGAGAGGGACTGGGAAGCCAAGAGCCCCAGGGAGTGGAGAAGCTCTGTGGTGGAATGGAGGCCTGGGCTGATGTTCCATTTCCAGCAGCTGGAAGCATTCCCTGCCGCCACAGTGACACAAACCACCCGCTGAGGTGTCCTCATGGTGGGAAGATGGATGAGCCCGAGTGTTCCTGGGTGTCTTTGCTTTCCTGTAGTTCTAATTGCTTTTCAAAAGTGAGAGGCTTTTTATTTGTTTGTTTGATTTTAATTCTATAGTAAATCAGGTCTTCTGCAGATTAATTTAGGATGCTTTTCAAACACTACTTGCATTATTCCAGTGTAAGCAAACTGGAGATGTCATCCTGGTAAACTGTCAAGGACATATGGCTGAAACCCCTTGAAAAGCAGCTTCTCTGAAAAGGGATTGACATTTCCTGGGCTTGTCATATGACAGGATTTGTAGTAGTAACTGCTGGAAAGCCGGGAAAGTTGTTGTCCATTGGAGTAAAAACCAAAAACTAATGGATGGATCTGATGGAGTTTTTTACTCTTAATTTAAAATATCTCAAAAATTACTCTTGGATTTTTCAGGGTTTTCCTGTAACCACACTAACAATATAATTTAGGTTTGAATTGTGTTTACTTTGAAGTTCTTTTGCAAATGTTCTTACTGAGAGTCTCTAGAAATTTAAGAATTATATATTGAATAAATGAGATGATTGGATGTGCAGATGAGTGCCTTATGTTTAGTATGACCTCTGTGTGTGAGAGCAGCACTGAATAAAACAGCTTTTTCTCTGTAAGAGGTAAGGCATTCCTGTGAAGAGCAGGGAGTTGGATTCAGATGATCCTTATGGGTCCCTTCCAGCTTGAGATGTTCTCTGATTCTATGAAAAATTGTAGCTGGTTACAAAACAGTCCAGGACAAACAGAGAATGGGAGCAGTTCAGATAAATGGAACAGGTTAGAGAAAAGGTCTCTCAGAGGTACATTTGAAGCAGCAGGAAGGTAGGCTCTGAGGCACTGTAACACGGAGTGTCTTACACAGGCCAAGAGAAGGCTTGTGAAGTGGTTGGATAATTGATGGTCCGGGTGGAGGGGAAGCAGCCGTATGGGTGTAATTGTGTGGAAGATCTGAGCTGAGGAAGGGTGGTGGAAGGGGCCACAAGAAAGGAAAATGCTACTGCCAGAATCGCTTTAGTCAGTGTTTAAAAGCAGTATTAATGACCATATTAAGAGGCTGGACTGCAGAAGAAAGTAGAGTGGAGGAAAAAAAAAAACCGGCGTGCTTTCCATTTGAAGAAGAGAAAGGAAAATGTATTAAAAAATACAGAAAGTTGGCAGATCTTGAGGTGAGTGTAGATTGCTTAGGGAATAGGACTTTCATTTTAGCTCTGTTATCTTTTAGTTGTAGGCCCCACATACACAATTCCTAGTGACAAGCTTCTAAAGAGCACTCAAGCCTCACAATTTTGTTGGTGCACTGGATTTTACTGGTTTTCAAAAGGATCATTTGATAAGGAATTTAAGCTGATTGCCATACCCACTGCCACCACTGGGTTCAGCCCTCTCATGGAGATCGGGGCTCCAAAGACCCCGCCCTGTAAAGCGCGGTGTCTACTCTGCAGCTCTGTGACAGGGCATCCAGCTGAGAGCTGTGAGGGCTGCCGTGTGTGCAGGAAATGTGAAGTTCCATGAATGGCCGAGTGGAACCATGGATATTTAATCTTTAGAAAAGTTTTTTTTTTGTTTTGTTTTAAGCATTTTGAGATTGCTTTTTTTGTTTTTTAAAGAACTTACTAGATTTTTAAAAATGACATTTTCACTCATTCCCTTAATCTACTAGAATTCAGCTTCATCTTCCCTTCATCTGCCTTCCAAGAAAGACACAAGGACTTTAGAAGGCTCCATAGTGCAAGGACACAAAATGCCGCGAATGGAGCTTCTGTTGCAGGGGAGGAGCAAGAGGAAACAAGGAGGGTCTTCACTGTTAGCTGTGACTGTCCAGAGCTCTCAGGTACTGTGATAACGTGGGATTTCCATGAGAAGTAGCAGAGAGTGTTTGATGTGGATGGGTGGCTGGGGAACCCAGGGAAGAGGGGTGCTCACGGAGGGACAGGGCTGCAATACCCAGTTGGCAGCAGCTGCCTGCCCCTGGGCTGTGCCTGTGGCACTGAGGGGGAGCAGCTGACGGGGTGAAGCTATGCCTGGCCTGGGCCGTGCTCTGCCTGCTCCCTTCACCGTGAGGGTGTGGGAAGCAGTGTCATTGATTCTGGTAAAGAACTAAAATTTATGGCTTGCCAGAGGTCAGAGATGGGAAGGGAAGGTAAGCGGCAACAAAATATCCTTGACGTACTTGCTAGCAACGTGAATATTGCAAACTGCGTGAGCTGGACGTTGCGTCTGCCTTGGCTTTGGTTTGTTCCTGTGGGTTGCTGGGTATTGGCTCTGTGAAAAGCCCAGTGTTTGCAGTCCCACTTGGGCCTGTCCAGGGCTGCTTGTGCTGCCTTTGAAGCCAGAGAGCTTCCAAGCTCCAGGCATGAGCAGCCAGCCTGCTGTTAAACAGGAGATTAGGGGGGCAAAGCATGTTTCGGGAAACAAACCTTTTCATCCTGTTTTGTTGTCAGCCTCAGGCACAAAGGGCATTTGATGGGTGACTACACTTTATAAACTGTGTACATTTGTTTTATTAGAGGGGGAAGGCCTGTGCCAGAATTTTCACCTGTTGTCTTTTGCGATCAGTTTGCTCCTGTCGGATGGGAGGAGAACTGGTTTCTGGTGAATGCAATGGAACAAAACGGTTGCCTTGGATTTATTTTAAACACATGTGTCATCATATTGTGATTTAAACAATTTAGTACGGTGCAGAGGCCACACAACTTCTTCTGGTCTAAAATAACTCTCCAGCTACTTTTTTTAAAAGGCCAGAGGAAAAGATGTCCGACCGATGTTCGCTGCATCCCGTTTCCAGCGCTGCCGGCAGCGATGCTCAGCCGGACAGAGCCCCGCGCTCCAGGCCGGAGTTCCTCGGCGCGGGGACCCGCTGCCGCCCCTGCCCGCTCCCCTGAGATGGCCGGCCCGGCTGNGCGCCTTTCCCCCGGGGCACTTCAAGGACCCCAAGCGCCTGTACTGCAAGAACGGCGGCTTCTTCCTGCGCATCAACCCCGACGGGAAGGTGGACGGCGTCCGCGAGAAGAGCGACCCGCACAGTGAGACTCCTCGCCCGGGCACTGGGGCTGCGAGAGGGGCCGCGCCTCGGCCGTCCCGCCCTGCCGAAGCTTCGGCAGCGAGCCGTGCTTGGAAAGCGCCCGTCAATGTGCCGAATGTTCCTGCGCGAATAACCGCGAGTACGCAGACGGAGTTAATTCATACCAAGTTGATTCATACCCTCGTCCCGTAGCTGGTGGTCCCGCACCGGCACCCGCGGGATGTCCCGGGGCAAAGGCTCGCTGGCGGCTCCGCGCTCAGCCTGCTGGGTACAGAGCTCGTCAGGTGCACAAAGGTTTTGCTACGGGCTTGAAGAGGTCTCGGGTTTGTTTGCATGGCCCTTATATGGGTCGAATGGCACTTGACGGCTCTACACGGCGGCGGTGAATGCGTTGGATGCATCAAGGCAGAGAGGAGGTTGTTCTTTTTCCCGGTGCGCGTAGGTGCTCGTGAGTAGGAGCCCTTTTGGCACATAGGTGCCCTTAGGAACAGCGGGGTAAATTTGGCCAGGGAAGCAAGGTTTATAACAAACTGCTGTCAGAACACCTTTTTGGCTTAAAATGTTACACGTTGTGTTGTTTCGGTTTTTTTTTTTAAACTTAATTAATGATGATTTAGATACAGATAAAATGTATGGATTGCAGCAGCAGCAGGAGGTTGTCCCTCCAATACCTGATCTTTTGAAGGGAGGGAAAAGCTCCTGGGCTGGGAACGCAGCCCATGGACTGAGTGATCACAGGCTTGCAGGGAGCATGTGGCAGGTTGCTGTTACCGACACAGGCTGCTTTTTGTCCCACAAACAAATTGCCTTTTGCAGAGCTCAGAATTCTATTTTGGAAGTATTCAGCATGGAGGTTTTGTGGATGTAATGGTGAGTTTTTGATGCGCCTGTGAGGTGTTTCCTCCAGTGCAGGTACAGGGAGTTGCTGCGTAGCTGTCCGATCATCCCAGTGTGGTTCCTGGTTGGAGGGAATTAGTTACTGTGCAGTGTGTGCAGGACCTGCCTGCAGGCATTTGGCATGAGGAGCACGTGAAATGCCTTACTGGGGTTCTTCATCTGCTTTGCACCTGTGCTCTGAGTGATGGATGCAGGGACCAGGCTACAATCAGGGACCAGGAAGAAAAGGAAGTGAGGATTCAGACCAAAGATTCTTAATATTGCTTTCCACTTTGGACGTTCACCTTTTGCAAAACAATTAGTTTTACCCAACAATTCCAAAGAAATCTTGTAACAGGAATCCTTAAAGGAAGTAAATCTCACTAGTTCATCAGACATGGTACCTCACCCTAGAAGCAGCTATTGAAATGTGCTGGAAATCTGCTGCAAAGGGAGGTGATGTTCAATGGAAGGTGTACAAGGCTGAAGCTGAGTCCAAGACAGTGCCATGGCTGTTGGGTTCTTGCCTCATTCCCTATCTTTGCTTTTGGAAAGTGCAGGTAGCGGTGTATGTTGTATGCTCACCTGGCTGGGCCAGGCTGCCCTGAGTGGAGGTGGTATTTATTCTATTATGGCAGAGCTCTATTTTTCATCATAGAGCTCCCCCATAATAATTTCTTCCCTCCTGCCTTTTTTTATTATTCTCTTAGGAAAACTAATACTAGTTTTTCATTCTTGAGTCCATCAAATGTGTGTTTTCCTGTTGAGCCTTATCAGTACTAAAATTTTAACTGACACCTTGTGCTTTCCTGGTAGTGAATTCTCTCATTTTTTCATTATCAGACAGCTCTTGGCTTGTTGCTTTTTCTTCCTTTCTTTTTATTTTTTTTCACTGGAAGAACCCTAGTTCTGAGAAGCAGAGAATAATCAGTGCTTGAAGCGTCAGTGAGGCTCATTGCTGGGGCATTGCGTGGTTCACATCCTTAGCATCCTTGCTGTAAATACGTCATTCCACACGACTCTGCTCAACTCTGACCTGGTGAGTGCTGCTCTATCGAAGTCGCTGTGAAATCTCGTGGTATTCCTGCCCTCTAGCATGGCAGAGGGCAATAAATCTTGGACAATGTGAGAGGACTTTTAAAAAAGAAACTAGCAATGAAAATATACTACCTCAAGTAGTTCAGGGTGACTTTCTTAGTTAAGCAAAAGGTTTTGTAAGGTGGTTTTGAGAGAAGAAATACAATGTCTGCACAATTTGGTTTAGAAATAATTAAAGGCCAGTTGGTAGAGATGCTTGTGGTTGCTGCTATTCTTAGGAATTAATTACACAAAATAACATTTCAGTAGCACATCATTCTTCTTACTTTTAAGGGTAGTTCTTATTTTAGAAGGCAAGTTACTGTCTCCTTGCGTTTCAGACCAAAGTTTTAATACTATAAACCAATTTCCATGATCCATGTCCTTTTTAGCTCCCTTCCTCCTGCCTCTATTCGAAATACACGTCTCCTTTATATCATGGCACGGTTTTACACTCACCCCACTCACCTTCATTTATTCATAATTGTGTCGTTAATGAAATTAAGAATGGAAGTTGGCATCCTGCATGCCGGAGGATTGGGATGGTATGATTCACACAGCTGAAACCCCGGACAGGGTGTCTTCCATGGCCATTATTGCCACATCTGACACGTGTGCTGCCGTGACTCCAGCGAAGTGCCCCTTTGGACACACTCTGGGGACTTGTCCGGAGTGTTTTCCCTTGAAGAGGTACTTTCAGACAAACAAGAAACAGAAGGCCCTTTCTGGGAGTTTTGTTGTCCTAAAGCAAAACAAAAAACATGGCTGGTTTGTTGTTGTTGATCAACAACTGTTGATTTATGCCCTGGAAAATGTACAAAGGACGCAGTGTTTTTGGAAAGGCTTTTAGAAACTCTCTAGAGGTGTTTCTCTCAAAGAGGCTACAGTGCCAGTGAGGGGGAAAAGCCTGGAGAATGGAAAGGGAACACTTATCCATACATTTAGAACATGTCTAGTAGCACAGCTGGTTCCTTTCAGAGTTTCCCTAATTGAGGAATGGTTGGCATTTATGTATTTCCATAATTTCTTAAGCAGCTTTGTTTCATGATGAGCATAACTCAAGACAGTATCCAAGGCATCCTGAGCCATTCTTGTCCACTCCTTAATGAGGTGACAAGGCTCCAGCCTCTCACTTGGAAAGGATTCAGCTGTGTGAGCTCAGTCAACCCTGAAGATGTATGAAATACGTTCTTCCTGCTCAGTACCTCTCTCGTCTTCCATAAATATCTGAACAAAATGTAAAACAGGGTCCAGGAAAATTTCTTAAGAAGGTTCCTTTCATAAATAGTTATTAATATTAAGATTTTGACTTGTCTCTCTCACAGCATTTAAATGGATACACTCTAAATGTTTTGGAAAGGCTCTGCTGAAGTACAGACTGACTTTTAGAGTAGCTTCATGAAGATGATGGAAATCTGGTCACTGATCATGCAATGGGGGAAAACTCATGGCGATCCTCAAGTTGAGCAAATGTCAGGAAGTGTTTCCATATGAAGGTTCAGGACCTGGTGTTTAGCTTTTATAGGTGCATAAGTTGTTTGGGACTTGGAATATCTCCTTTCCCATTCTGGTGTCCCACAGACGTGGCTGGAGCTGTTGACAGGGCAAGATCTTTTCCAAATCCTTTTCCAAATCTTAGCACTAAGTGAGAGGTGACTCGTTTAAAAAAACCCTGCCCCTAAATGTTCAAATACATTGCTTCTACCCACGTCCTTCTGGACACAGACTCTTTTTGCATTACTTTTGATCTGTTGCACAGACCTTAACTGCTTTGCCAAGTACTTTGTGGCATAGCATGGAAATTCCTCCTGGCTCCTGGATGTAGCTGCCTTTAGGGGAGGTAGCAGAGATCAATCCCCTGTGCGAAAAAGTTGGGAATTTGCTTCCTTTGCTTCTTTTGTCATAGAAATACCACCATGTTCCTGCTCAGGGGAGGATGCCTTCTCATCTCTCACTGTGTCTGCTAATCCTCTATCCCAGTTCCTAGTGAGTCTTGCCCACCCCAGAGCTGTGTGATCCAGTAGCAGGTACACTCCAAAGGTGGACCAAGGCACGAGATGTTTCCAGTGGGCAGTGAACTATCCTGTCCTTTCCAGCTGTTTTCTGCCCGATTTGGAAGTGGGAAAGGTTCCAAGGGCACCACCACCCACAGGTACACTAGAGGGCAGGCTTTAGCCCTTAGATTGTCTCACTTAGGAAATCAGGAGCGGTTTTAGGTACTTACGTAGTCTGGTTTGCAGGAAAATGATAATCCAACTCCTGTTAGCCACTGGACTCCCAGAGCTGGAAAAGACAAATACAGATAACATGTTGTGAGACCAGGTGGCTGCTGTGGGTTTTCATTTGGTTCATAAATGCTTGAAATTTGTGCAGCTGATTCTAAGAAAAAGTTTATCTGTAGTGGGGGTCGTATTTAAAAGCATTTTACAGAAAGTAAATTATGTTAGTAACTCAACCTGAATTTTAAATCATAGTCTTTTCAGTGACACTTTGTTTCTGTAAGCTTTCCCCAGCTCCCCTGGATTACAGGTAAGGCAGGCAGTTCTAATAAATAATTATTTGATCATTATGGTTTTAGCACTCTTGGGAGCGTTGCCCTGGGATCAGTGGCCATCTGTTCCAGAGTATTTGACAGGTAATGCATTGTGCTGAACTGGTTCACAACCCTGAAATTAATGGTGCTTTTGACTGTCGGTGACAGCATGTTTAGTGCAATTATCTAATAAAACCAAACCAGACCCAGTGCAGCCCAGATAATGCTCAAGTTACTGTTGCTGAAGAACATACATAAGTGTATGACATCTGTAAATTGAATATCTATACCAGGTGATACCTGAAATGTTTATAGCATGATTTTTGAAGCCTTAAATTTGGTAGTGAGATACTGTTTCAATCCTGTTGGAGAATTAATTGCTTTTGCTTTTGTTAGCACCTGTTTAAGACTATGAGTTTCAAAATAAAGCAGCTCTCTCATGCTTCATCATTTTCAGTAGTGTTTGGTAATAATATGCAGGTCAACTGTTTTGCCTGTCTGCCTCTTCTGCTGCCTCCAGACTTGTCAATAAAAATATTCAAAGGGCGACTCTCTGGAGTGCTGGTGGCATTTTAGCATTATTATCTTACGTAGTTTTTTGTTTGTTCAGGGTAGGGCCAGATTTTGACTGGAGCTTGATAGGATCGGCAAGAATACAAATGAGATGATGTCTGCACAGTTGGGTGGAGGTCATCCTGCAGGAGCTGTCATGGTGCACTGCTGCTGGAGTGACCCGGGTGAGCCTGTCACTCATCTTTGACTTTCAGAGCTTGAAACCACATTGACTGAGTGATTCAAAGGAGGAGGAGACTGAGGATACTGGGAAAGGGCAAAGTAGGGCCTAGGCTCCATGGCCATGTCCAGTGCCAGTGTGGTGAAATTCTGCTCTTGTGCTGCAGAGCTCGGTGGTTTATCTATTACCTTCTGACAGGGTTTCAGCAGAACTCATAAAACCGCAATCATTAGGATTCCTGGAATATGCAAGTCACAAAATCCTGGTAGCCGTGGCTGTGGAATCCTCCATGGTGGTGTTTTGTAAGAGTAAGGAGAGATGTCAGCTGTGATACAGCTTGAAAATATTTGTAGTCTGTTTCTTGGTTCTTTCCTTTCTGCTCTCAGGCTGGCCCATGATGCCTGATGCAAACTTACCCCATATCCCCAGACACTCTGTGCCATTCCATGGTGTGTAGCTTTGGGGTTGTTTTTGGTGTTAAAGGA
Organism: Leptocoma aspasia; assembly: GCA_013399835.1. Taxonomy (NCBI): domain Eukaryota; kingdom Metazoa; phylum Chordata; class Aves; order Passeriformes; family Nectariniidae; genus Leptocoma; species Leptocoma aspasia. The sequence goes on along the minus strand of VXAX01001316.1, from coordinate 217,587 downwards.
TGTCCTTAACGTACTCAAGTGTGCAGTTACTGCAGCATCTCGATCTGCGCTTGGGGGAAGGTCTGTAGCACCTCTGGCGACTAGCATCAATTTTTTGGTATTTTTTCTTGGCATTTCTGGGTACTGGGGAAAAAATCTTGAAGTCTTTATTTTTCACCACATATCCATCACTGAGATGCCAAGAAAAGTGCCAGAGCTGGTGCGAGGGAAGTGGTAGGAGTGTGAGGGTGGGAGTGTGGAATGGAGGGACACACAGTGGCCCTCTCCAGTGGCAGCTGATTGTTGCTGCCTGTCCTGTGATGCCATGTCCTGGACCACCTCCTCTGTTAAAATGCAGGACAGGATACAATGTCTTCCCAGATGGATGTCTTGAAGAGCATGAACAGAGTCTCTGCAGTAGTTACCTGTGTTACATTTCAGGTTAGAATAGTAATTTTGTGACTGTATTACAAGGAATGTTCATACAGTCCCAACACTCTGGGAAGACCAATGGAGAGACTGACATTCCTGGGTGTAGGGAGCCACACCTGTCGAGTGGTTGTGTGCAGTTAGTCGTGGGACCTGCTGGTAGCCATGGGAACAGAGGTGGATACAAAACCGGGAACGTGTTAATGTGGAGAAGCAGCCACCAAGGGCCATGTAGGGGCTGTCACCTCTGTGTAGAAGTCACTTAGGGAATCTTGCTGCACAGACTTGTTGGGCTGAGCAGTTCCTGGGAAATAATATGTAGATTCAGTTCCTTGGGTTTCTCCACCTGTAACAGAGCAGTTAGGATGAACAGTTGAACTTGCTCCTGGCCATTCGTTGGAGTATGTAAATAGGAAGGATTCCTTTTGTGGTTTTAGAGATGTTTACAGACTCACTATGGATGTTTTGCTGACAGTAATGTTGTTCATTCAGGAAAATGGAGGGAAAAAATGTACAATGCTCATGTCCTTAGAAAGGCACCTCAAAGCTGAAGAGATGCACAGAACTGCCTCATGTTGCCAGGTGTTTTTTATTTCAGTCCCAACTTTCTATTTGCTTTACAGCTTCAAGGAGTAGCCTCTTGCAGAGCACTTACCTGTGCTAGAGCAAGTACCAGGAGTAGTAAGGTGTTTTCCAGTGATCAGGCTCTAGTTCCGTGAATCAGTATTGTCAGTGTGATATTTTATTAGGAAAAAATGCTGTTAGGACTGGGGTGCCTGGCTGCTGCTTTGATGTTTGATGTTGTGTAAGGTGAGACAGCGTGATGGCCAGTGCTTGTAGCTGGTGTACTGCAGGAGCACCCTCTTGCAGGAGATGTCTGGAGCAGTGTGAACATTGAAACCATCACACATGGATCTAAACCAGGATATGGGCACTAGCAATGGTCAGGCTAAAGCAGCAGGGAGTCAAGTAGGTTGCTACAAGCTGCAAATTCCAAGGTCTCTCTTTTGTTGTCAGGAAAGTGCTCACATCCCTTCTTAGTAATATGCACTGTGTGTTTTATTTTCAGTTAAGGAATTTGGTTTCTTGCAAAGAAAACTCTTTACTCAAGCAGGGCTGCATTGAATAGCAAATTAGAGCCTTTTTGTGAAGACTGGGATTCATTACTGTGCTGGGTCAGCAGTGATTGACAGCTCTTGTCCTTCACTGCAGCTCGTGCTGTTCCCCTGTGGATGCTTTATTTAAAGGTCAGCACAGGGTGGTTACACAGCTTGATGGAAGGGGATGAAATAGGAGACCGAAGTAAGGCTCCAAGCTTATTGTGGAATTTGCACTGTCCTTGCAATAAAGGAGCTGGGCTGGCATCAGTGCTATACTGTGTGTGCACGTGTATGGCTTTAAATATTTATTTTTTTACTTTTTGCAAAAATATTTATTAAAGTCTCAATGATCAGTTCAGTTTCATTGGTACTGGAGATCAGGGAAGTACAAACCCAGCATGGTTGCCGTCTCAACTTTTTGGCCAGGTTAAGAGCAATCAGCTCTAAAAAGCAGCTCAGTTCACAGGAGCTCCTCTGTACGGGGTTGTTTCTTCTTCCTCCCTGTCTGCTGTGCCACCTCTCTGGACCCTGGATGCCTGACAGAGTTCCTTTTTCACCACTGTGCTCCAGACTCTCTGAAATCCACTTTACTGATTCTTCTTGGCATTCCTAAAATCCAGCTTTTCCTTTCCAACTGTGACACTGAGGCTTATTGAGCCTATGGGTTGGCAATGTCTCACCACTGCTCTGGCACCCTTTGCCTTAATCTCTATGTGTTACTGCTCCAGCATCAGGACAGCCCTGAAATACTGTGCACTACTGAGTAGTTCTGTGAGTTGTACCTGGAAGAGGAACACTACAAAACACCTTCTAAAAATTACACATTGTACCTTTTCTGTCTTCTGAAATGCTGTTCCCGTGTTTGCCTTGGGTTGTCCCTGGTTTTATGTGTTTGTTTTGCTGCAATTGAAAAACAGGTCGTAGTTACAAGGAGATGAGTGAACGCACAGTAAATATAAAGCTGAATTTCTGCAAGCTCTGTATGTGTCTTCTGACACGGCTGTGTTGGCTGAACAGTTGCACCAGCTTTGTTCTGAAGTTGAACACCCAGAAGTGATTATTCTGCAATTTACTTCAGTCAATACCAAATGAAGCGAAAGCAGATGAAAACAATGCAGTAACTTACCCTTGCTAAGAAAAGCCCTTTGGGAACGGTCCTAAAAAAACTACATGTGAACAGGCATGCATTATTCATTTGATAAGGAAACCCTGAAATATTTTTCTAAATCAAGAATACTGGGGGGAAAATAATGGTAATTTGGAGACTGAACTTCATTACCTGTATCCAGCAATGAATGAAGTTCTTCTCTGGTGAAGTTAGGAATTTTTTCTGTTTGGTTTTGCAGTCTTGACTTCCAAAGATGCATCAGTTCATCTACAATGCCAAGGAGCCAGCAAACAGTGTGGCAGAAGGCATTTAGAAGGGTTTTACATAATGGTGACTTGCAGTTTCTGGCGTACGAAATCCTTTCGTAATGCGAAGCAATCGCTGTTTACTTTACTCGGCAGCACAAAATGCCCAAGTCATGCTTTGTAAGCAGAATCTACAAATGTTGGATTTGCTTTTGCATGATATTTTTACTTTTAAAGGGCCCAATTAGGTTTGATCAACCAGACTATGCAAGCTGTGAGAAGTAGAGAAGTGTGGCTGTGCATGTTTTATACGTGGGCACATAGGCAAGGAGCACAGTGTCACACTGGTGCAGGAAGTGTTGGATGTCACACTATTCTGAAATTACTGTTCTGCAGGATGACTTTACTGTCTTTTATATGAAATTTATAGGAAGTACCAGAGAATGCTGTGTGTTTGGTAATCAGTGTTTCACGGGGAGGATTCCCAGTGCCACAGGTGCGTGTTAGGTAGAGCTGGGTATTTGTAGGAATTGAGGTCAAGATATAAATCAGAATAGGTGGAGAACCTGAATAGTGAAATAATTTCCATTGTATTCAGTATCTGTACTACTTACAAAGGTGAAACTTTAAAATCTGGGAATGTCCATGTTGGTGTGGTTGATTAGGATAGTGGGTGGATGCTTGAACAGTTACACAAGTAACTGTTCTGCTTTAAGCCTTGGTTTACTCTTTAAGTGCAATCGGAACTTCCTGAAGTGTTCGTGTTTTAGGAGTGTATATTTTTGTTGTAGATGTTTACACTTTGGGCACCTTGGGTCTGTCTGCGAGTGGTTTTATGCTTCTGGCTGGCAAAAAGGAAAAAGATACACTTAGAATGTTGTCATGCAAAAGCAAAGAAATGTGCCTTTGTATGGGAGCGTGACTCACTGTTTCTCGCCGTGACACTCCATTGGCTTGATTGTTTTTGTTGCAATTCTGATGGTTTGGTTTATTAGCAGCCCACCTCTCCTGCTAAGGTTTGCTAGTTGTTTCTCCTGTTTCTCCTTTCCCTGCCTCATATGTGTTCCAGGTTTTAGGCAGTGTGTGCATCAGTGACTCTGGCAGTGGCTCAGCATGTCAGTTTTACCGTGAGTGTATGGAACCGAGCAAGGAGTTGTTCTCTTGTTCACAGTCTGAAGACTTGGGGATGCCTCGAATGCCAGTGCTTATCAAATAGCAGAAGATGTTAAATTGCTAATTGTGCCTTTGAGAAAGATATATCAGAAACTGTCAGAGACTGATGTGGGACAGGGGGACACAAAGATATTTCTAATTCTTCGAGGAAGTTGCAGTAGGCATCACCAGGCTGGGGTTTGGATCTGATCCAGCAGGCAGGAAAAGCCAGAAGCGGGGTGTTAATATATGTGTGTTTGTAAATGCATGTGTAGATTTGAACCGGCCCCTGGGTTTGGGAGGGTTTGTCATGTTAGGTGTGGAGCAAGCATGTCTGACTCCTTGTGTTTTGCTTGGACACCTGGCCGGGAATAGATGTTGCCCCCGAACATGAAGGAATGGCCAACTTCAGCCACAGAGGATGGCGGAGTGGGAATTCGGCTGTAGAGTGTTGGATTTAGCGAAACGTTGTTGAGTCTTACTTTTCCCCTCTTTTTTTGTGAACTTCCTTGTATTTCTGGTGCTTATTCCCTCTGGAGCTGACCCACCTCTGCAGTGAGACTGCAGAATAGCTGCTTTGTGCTTTCCTGTGGGCATGGAGGTGCGGGAGGATGGGCAATGGGAGCTGGCACAGCAGCTTCACCGCGCTGTGACTCGGGGGCCTCGTGGAAGGATTTTCCTTGCAGGGCCTCTGCAAATATGTTGGAGATGGGCCCTGAGCCTTTGGCTGGGGCTGAGCTTTTCCACAGCAGACTGTAGTAACACTAGTTATTGATCCAGAGACGTGCAGCCTGGGATTTTTGCAGGGTACAGAAACTCTCCCTTCTCGTAAACTGAGTGAGAGGTGTTTTGCTTTCTGTTCCAATAAAGCAGCTGTATGTCAGTGAAAACCGGGGTTGAGATAGTATCCAATTTATCCTCTCTTCCAGGCCTTGAGCTGCTCCCTTAGCTGCAGTGTGGCAGGCAGGGTTCTCACTGTGACGTAAGTGATGGAGGCTCTTGAGCAGGAGGCTGAGCTACAGAGAGTCCTTCTGACCTGTGTTTTGTGTGATCCTGACACGGGCTGGTACTTGTAGCTTTAGTCTGCACTGGAGTCTGTCTGCAGGGTTACAGTGAAAGTACAGTGGAAACTGTAATCAATCAATTCATTTGCTGTGTAAATGCAACCAAAGCCAGAAGCTCGTAGTTGGTTTTTACTTCAGGGTTTCTCTGATATAGTGGTTAGAGTTCCCACTTCCTTGTGGAGGAGTAGGAAAATGGGGGTTTTATTAATCCCTTTGTCTGATTCATCCTCAAATTCCACCTCCTTCAGATGTATGAGTTTGCCTCATGCTCCAGTACAGCACCTTCCTGTACTGCCCTTACCCTGCCCTGTCTTCACTGCTCTTTGCTCTTTTTGTTTGCCTTTTATTTTATTCCTAATGTGTTTCTGTCCCCTTTTTCTCCTCCCTGTGACCTTTATTTTCCCTTTTCCTTACTGATCCTGTGGCATTCTCCTGCCCCAGAACATCCTAGCCAGTGCAGCTGCTCTGAGTGAAATACCAGCACGTGGCTTTGTTCACAGGGATTGCCCCAGGCGAAGGGCTTGCCAACAGATTCCCACTGGGAGTCAAAAGGTAGTACCAGCTCAGCAGTGAGCAGCTTCCAGAATGCGCAGCTCTGTTTTTTTGAAGTATTAAGTTGGTAGATTTTGCCCAGGTCTTTGAAATGAACCGATTTTGAAGGAGATTTTTGGCCGAACCGTTTGTGATGCAGAGCAATGAAACCATTTGGGACCGTTAAAGTTGTGCAGTTCCTGGGTCTGGGCCACTCTAAAGCTTTAGTTTATTAGAACTGTAAAAGGAGCTGAGAGTTTGCATTGTATGTGTGATTTTCCAGTTCTAGTGCTCAGGACAATAAAAGTAATTTTGGAAAATGTTCATGTTTTCTCTATTCTCTGCATTTGCTAACAGCTTTCCTGTCTAGCTACTTGTCATTAAAATTATTTTCTCCACTGGACCATACACAACTGACTTGGAAATAATTTTCTTTGAGATCTCTAAGAAAATGAGGAAGATCCGTTTTTTAACAGAAATCTGAAACTTTGCCAACCACAATGCTATTAAATACCACTTTTCAACTTCCATATTCTTAGAAAAGTCTCTCCAAGTTGTGAAATAAATGCCCATTTGTCACTTCCTTAAATACACTGTTTAGTTTAACCTGCAGCTTGTACATCTGTCCTGGCCACATACCCTGTGAAAGAGCATCTCAGTGCCTGTTGCGGGTGCGGTCCTGATTCCTTTAGTGCCACAGATTGTACTGGTTTCAGTGGAAATTCGGGTTGGACTGTATAGCTTGTAGTGGTTTTCAGCCAGAACATCAGTGAATACAAATCTCTAACAGAACCTCTGTGTATTGTTGGGAAAAAACATTCCCTCTTTATCCATTTTTGTATGACTGGAAGGCACTGTAGGTTCACTCGAGCTACATCACTCAGAGTTTGTCCGCTGGTGTGAAAGTGCAAATGTATGTCCTGCAATTCGTTCCTTCTTACTCAGCAGAATGATTCTATTAAGCTTATTATGATAGAAAAGAAAGCCTTTAATAGGAGCTGTAAATTTCCTGGGTCCTTTGAGTTTGTTGTATTGTTTTTAATTTATTTAATAACTTAATGATGACTTAGCCCCAGTCCTGGGGATGTTTGCTCAGCGGGCGAGCTCTGTGTTCTCACAACACCAGCAGGCATCAAGCAGAGCCTTGTGCTTGGCGTTCCTCACGGATTGCAGGGCATGAATGGGAGCAGGGAAATAACTCACTGCCATACTAGAGGGGCCCTCAAAGGAGTGCCAGAATACCTGGGAAAATGGGCCTTTTTAGCCCTTGGTTAAGGAGCTCTTTTTCAACAATCTGCTACTTTTTTTGGGACTACAAATGTCTTAATTATTTGACTTTCAGTTATGCTGAAAACAAATATTGGGAGTAGATGTAAAATGATGAATGGAGTCTGCACCGTTGCTGTTGGTGACCAAAGGCTGCAAAAGATGCAGATCATCGGTGTCAAGTGATACATTTCTCTTAAAACCAATTTAGTTGCCGTGAGCTAAACCTAAAATTGTCGCTTCTGGTGATGATCATATGGTCAAAATGTGTTTGATCAGTAAGGCTGTGTTGTATCTTGGCATCTTCAGTTCAGTGTAACCCTGTGGCAAATACTCACTGCATTAATAAAGCTGTAAAAGAATACTGAAACCTTAAAAACTCACAGTACTGTTCTGGCTCTGTGTTTTCATGTGTTTTAGGAGTTGGAGAAGTGAAGCTGATTTTCCTTTTGGAGCTTTCAGTATTGCAGCTCTTTTCAAACTCTGCAGGAATACCTTGGGGCTTTTTTTTTTTTTTTTTCTTTTCACAAGCTATACAAATTTTTACAGGACTTACAAACCTTTACCAGAAGTTTATTTTTACAGAATTTGCATTTCTGAGATGCTGCAGGATTTTGTTTGTGTTTTTCTCCAGAGAAAGTCACGAAGCATAGTAAGTCAGTACCGCAGTAATTAATATTAATTTTCAGCTGTTCCACAGCTGTTTCTTGTTAAGTGTGTGGTGAAAGCTGTGTGCTTGGCACATCTCAAAAGTCCATTTCCCACAGTCACTGCCCAGAGCACTTTTCCACGTTCTTGCTTCCCCAGAGGCTAAGGAGTTACACCAAAGTGATTGGAGCTGTTCACAAGTCTGATTTTGGCCTCATAACTTGGGAGCTCTGTATTTTGGATACTTGATCCTGAGAGGAAATTGTGCCTGACTTTTTACTCTTACCCTGAAAAAGGGTTTGCAGCAATTATCCAAACAGTTTCATGTTCCTTGTATTCCTGGTGTTGGAGTTTCAGTTGGTTTCTTCTTTTTTTCTCTTCAGTAAAAAGCCAAATAAGCAACAATCTCTCTCTGAATCTCAAGAGATGCTCCTTCTCCAAACTTTACAGTCACTTCAGACATTTATTCTGATGGCTGAAAAGCTCAAGCTATTTAAAACTGCATCTCCAAACAGAATAAAGTACCTGCTGAACCAAAGCAGGTGTGTGGAGGAAGCTCTTGTCTGAGATGTTGTATACAACAGGTAAAGGCAGGCAAAAGGGGAAGCTTTCATGTGTTCATCCAAACTACTGGGTTTGATTTATGGCTACAGAAATCAGTTAAGGCTTTGTATTAATAATTCACAGGTAGTAGCTAAAAGCTGTGTGATAGGACCTTACAGGTTTTAATTTCTATAAAATCTTTAATTTTTTTTTTAATTGATGCAAAACGTGTTCCTGCTTTGTGCAACACTGTTTCTTATGCCTTTGTGGCCTTCATCTACTGCTGCAGTTCTGTTTGTTTGTTCCACCCACTTGTTGGATGGATGAGGTAAACTAATGGATATTTTCTGTTGGGAACTGCCAGAACCCTTAGGGAGTGATACGGACCTGAACAGTTCAGACTTGCTGACAGTCTGCCTCTACAGAGCTGTGTGCATTCAGTGTCTGATGCCATTCTGCAAACATTGAGAGATACCTCTGGAAAAATTGCCATGAAAAGTTTCAATTTTCTGGGAGCAGTTGACCGTGCCTTAAGTGGCCTTTCAAGGAATTTCATGGGTTTTAAGCTGCCTTTATGCGAAATGAAGATGGAATAACTCAATCTCACCATTGCCAATTTGAGAGTAGCTACTTTCTTTGTAACAATGGGATCAGAAAGCCAGAGGTTGAAAATTCAGTATTTTCATTGCAAGCTGAAGCTTTCTCTGGTGGAGGGTTTGGCTGCAATCCCTCGATGGCTGTGAAACCTTTTGCCTTTTTTTTTTTTTGTTCGCAGTCAAGCTGCAGCTTCAGGCGGAGGAACGAGGAGTGGTGTCCATCAAAGGTGTCAGTGCCAATCGCTTCCTGGCCATGAAGGAGGATGGCAGATTGCTGGCCTTGGTAAGCAGCATTTGCCCGATGTCTCTGTGTTGCTGTGTCCTGCCCTTGCTCCGTGTGGAGTAGCCTTTCTTCCTGCAGGACTTACTCAGCTGCTCGGTGTGGGATTTATCAGGAGAAATGAGCTCTGCACAGCTTCTGTCAATTACTTGAATAGGAATTAGGAGGAGTTGGTGTTTCTGCCCTACCTAGAAGCTGCAAAATTTCACAGTAATGGCTTGGCTGAGAAAAAAATCACAGTGATCATGAACAAATGAAGAATAAAGTGGCTGCCTTTTTATCCTCACCAGTAATTTTTTCCTCTTTCACTTACTTGCACATAAAGTGATTTTAAAAGACCTCTTTGAAGGGGAAAGTAAAGCCAATTTCTTTTAAAAAATTACTTTCATGGTACTAATCTGTATAAATTATTTTCTCATTTTCCTCTCTGTAGACAATCAAGTTTTTTTGGGGCACTTCTACTTCCTAACAAGAAAACTGGCAAGAAAAATATTTTTGAACATGTGACGATAAAATTTTAAAAGTTATATAAATGTGGGTAAATTAAGCTTCTCTCTGGTGAGATTAGTTTTAGTTTAAACTCTTGTGTGTTTTATTGGTATCAGCTGAATTTTTAACTGGGTTTTAAAGCCAGTGTGTGCAGCAGATTCTGAGAGTTAATGTCTCTCAGAGCCAGATGATAAATTTTGCTTTAGGAGCTGCAGTTACATTAATTTTGCTTATGAGACCTAGTCACTGTAAATCCCTCATCCACATTTATATCCTTCAGTGCCTCGTGAAGCACCACTGCAGGGTATCCACCCTGCTAGAATTTTGCTTTGCAACAGTCCCTGGTGCTTTGTGTATTCACACAGCCCCGTTCAGCCTCTGTGCAAGTCCGCTATGTGGCTGGGGCTAACAATGTGCATTCCTAACCCTGGCTGAACCTCAGCTAATGAAAGACTTGTGCCAGGGGCTGAAGAAATTACGTCTGATTCCCCCCCTCTGCATCAATGAAATGAGACTGAAAGTAGTTTTACAGGAGCAGGGCTCCTTAGGGCGCTCCGCAGTTCTGGTTCCGTAGAGTTTTGTGTGGGCTTGGGAATGCAGTTAAAGAACCTGCTTCAAGTTACTCAGATATTGTGTGACAGCTCAGTTGAAGAAAATGTGAGGAGTTGCCCACTGTGCTATTCTTGAGTTGAGGATAATTGGGAATTTCCTGTGGTGCTGGTGCGGTGGCATTCGGCTTCCCATTCTAATCGCACTCCGTACCCTGAGTAACAGGGAATGGTCAAAATAGGGTGTTTAGCACCATTTGTAAAATGATAAACATAAACATGGGAGTGTTTATATTTGGGATTTCTGAGCTGCTGCTCCATGGTGGGTTTGGTTGTAGAATATGCTTCCCTTGCAGCAGTTTTGGTTGCTTAGCTCCTGTAAGGCAAAATGCTCCTATTGTCCGGTCACTTGGAATTACTCTCAGCATACATAAAGTTGGGTCAGCTTGTGCTTCTCACTTGAGCCTGTAAAACCTTTTTTCTTTGGTGGTGTTTCTGGAAATGGGTATTACTTGAATGATGTTTGCTGCACACAACTTGTTATTATTCATAGGTGGAAACTCTACTTTTTTAAGACTTTTTTTCTCCAACCAGCCTAACAAATGCTGCTGCAATTTCATGGCTGTTTACTGTAGCACTGGCAATGTTTTTCCATGAGGATTTCAGTGCCATGACTTCCAACAGTCTGGCTGGCTGTGCCTTTACCATTTTCTGCCTCTAAACACATTCAAGAAACTGTTTCTAATTGCCAGTGTCTCTTGTTCAGTTAGAGCTCGCAAAGAGTGTACCGTGGAAATGTCTGTGGTGAATTGCACATGGTGAGACACTGCTGAAATTCCTTCTAAAACATTATGGAACTTTAATCTCTAAACACATAATTTAGTCCTCTAATCTATCAGTTACTCAAGTACTACTCTGTCCTTTTTAATGTCTGGGGATTTTTAAATTACTTTTCAGTGTCCAGGATCAATTTGCGTAGTGTCCTTGTTTTACAAATAAATTAACATTTTCGGAAATACGTTTGCAAATTCTTATTCAGGCCTGTTTTTTATCTTACTGGATGTTTTTGTAATTACTTGTAGAGGCATGCTGCAGGGTTTGTTCTAAGCTGGGCTTTTGCAGGATGATTTATTGCACAGCCCGTGGACCACTGCTCACCCTGGTGATCTGTGTGGGGGTGCAATGGGTCACATTCTTGTCTGGAAATCTGGATGATGCAACTTTTAATTGAGCATTTTCATGCTTTTTACTAGCAGACTCAGTTGTGGGGGAGAGGTGATCTCTCCCACTGGAGGAAATGGCTGGTTGTGAATGCAGATAGTCAAAACCTCCCCTTGGAAAATGCTCTTTTAACTGAAAATATTTGTGCAGAAATGCATCTGTTCCATCAGATTTTTGATGGAAAAATGGAAACATTTCCCATCTGATATGGCTTATTTTGAGTTTCCAGTTTAATTATAAGAATGAAATACTTTTACTTTATGGAATGAAATGTGATTATTTCATTTAATGAAGAAACTTCCCAAACTTCCCATGAAAGGAAGAATTTTGACTAGCTTGTATTTTATGATAAATAATTTGTTATTTAAGGATATTACCTGTTCATTCTGTCATGCATATGTGATTTTGCTGTGATCAGCCAGGTTTTGCCAGACTTCAAGAACTTGATTCAAAGGGAAATTCTTGTCTTTTGATGTTGTGGATTCAAATTATGCTCAAAGAATGTTTGTGAGAATAACCTACATTTAGTTTGAGCAGAGTTCAGGTGTTTCACGAGGTGCTGTGAAAGCTTCTACTGCCAGATACGCACTCTGGATGCAGCCTGGGCTGAAGTGTATTTGAAAGGAAAATCCACAGATACCCAGGGTTTTTCCAGGTGCTGAGATTGACAGTGCAGTGGCTGGCATCCCGCTCTTGCTGGACAGCAGTGCAGCTCCTGAAATGTCGCCTCTGGGGGATGTTAAGGAATACATGGTTCATGAAGTCTGAGCTGTCATTTGTCACCTAAATGACAGGGTTTATGTAAAAATGTTTACATTGACAACGTATTGTAGGAAAGCACTGGTGTCACGTATGCTTTGGGGGGAAATATGGACCTTTTCCACCCTTTTTTGATGTGCCTCTGTCTGAATTTCCAGCTTGGGCAATTGTACTGAATTGTCTACACTCTGCTTAAAGTTTTTGTTCTTAAAGGCTTTTATACATTTTCTGATCAGAACAAAGAATTACACAGTAAAAGCAAATCAAAAGCTGCTCCATCTGTGCTAGAGACAATAAATGAACCATAGGTTAAAACCTCTTCTCGTAGGTGTTTTTAACAATATTTTCACAATAAGTATCTTTCTTCAGTCGTAAAACAGTTAATCTCTATTTCTTAAAACCAAAGGTACTGCTCACATTCTTGCTAAGTTAGTCCCCTGCATGTGAAGAATTGATTTGTGGTGCCACACCAGTAATGCTTTCTCTTTCTTTTCCCTTTTAGAAATACGCAACAGAAGAATGTTTCTTTTTTGAGCGTTTGGAATCCAATAACTATAACACTTATCGGTCACGGAAATACTCAGATTGGTACGTGGCACTGAAAAGAACTGGACAGTACAAACCTGGACCAAAAACTGGACCTGGACAGAAAGCTATCCTTTTCCTTCCCATGTCTGCTAAAAGCTGACTTCCATGGCAGTTTCTGAGCACCAATGCCACACAGCACTAAAGATGTCACATTTCCTACTCCTCTCCGAAGTAGCCAAATATAAGCAATTATTTGCTGATATCATAACTACTTTTGCAGACACCAGATTAAACCATGAATGTTTCACACTGTCTTTAATATTGCTCTTTAAACCTATTGTGCCAGTGTGTGTGGAGGTAAAATGACTTGCAGAATATATTTTCAGTAAAACTTCTGTTTTCTTCTAGGTACCTATGTATTTTATTTACCTTATGCTTGCTTTATGGAGTAGAGGAGAACAAACCTGATGCACACTCATAGCAATAATTACCTTTAAAAATAATTTATATCTTAGCTTATTAGAGAATAATTATGTTCTAATAATTACCGAAAAAGAAGTACACGCGTAACTGTAATATGCAACACTGCAATAATTCTAAATTATTACTATAAGGAAATGTGAAATGTATTGCTATCATGTCATGTTTCTGTAGGACTCGGGCAGCTCCCTGTGGTAGAGTTTGTAGAACAGGCCTGTGTAGACAGCTGGGAACTCCCTCATGGTTATGTCAATCCTATCAAACCCTTCCCGGTACCCGAACAGTAAGAGCTTGGCCACCTTGCTGGTGATGGGCGTGGCGTTTTCCGTCCTGGCCAGCTCCTCCAGGTCCATCCACTCGCACCGGAGGCACTCACGCTGGCAGAAGCTGATGTGGAAGGAGGAGGGCTCCATGCGGCAGATGATGTACATGTCCGACTTCCCGAAGGCTCCGGGGTGCTCGTGTTGCTGCCTGATGCTTAGGATCGACTTGAACTCTGACTTGATGCCAGTCTCTTCATAAACCTCTCGAACTGCTGTGTCTCCTGGGTGGAAAGAGCAATCCTTACAATACACCTGAGAGTAACTTAGCACTCCTTCAACCTTTTGGAAAGGTGGAAAGCCTCTTACTCAGCATGTTCTCTATTCTGCTTCATAAGGTTTTCAGAATGTAGGTTGTTTTTCCAACACAAGGATAAGCTAATTTTTTGATCCCCAAACAACAGTAATTGCTGTGTGCCTTTTCCTGTGTACATCCTACAGAATTACTTTGGTAATGCTTTGCAGGGTGTGGTAATGGACACTGATGGCTGCTGGCTCCACTGATCCGTTAATCCAAGACAGCACTGCACTGTCTTTGCAGTCCTTTGGATCCCCATCCCGCTCTTTGCCCCTGCCCAGTCTCAGGTTCAGACCCTGTACAGCTGCACCTGTACTGATGTCAGACCTCTTTATCAGATCAGTTTCACTGCACTTCACCCCAAGGGGTAACAAAATGAGTAAAACTCTTTTCAGAAAGTGAAAGTTGGTGGCAGGTCCTTTTCAAGATGTACCTTAAGAGTCAGGTGACATTTGAAATATGCTACAGCACCAGTGCAGCACAGAGCCTGTTCTTGCAGGAAACATGCTGCATCTCTGCTGCATCTGTGCTGCACGTGTGCATTCTGTGTGCCCCAGCCAGAGCGAGGTCAGTGATAACATTCCTCACCATAAACGCAGCAGGAACTTTAAGGGTCTACAGGGTCTGTGTCCTGCAATTACAGCCAGAGAACCAACCATCCATCCAGAACTCCTCCATAGAGAAGATTTTTCTCTTCAGTAACAAATGGAAGAGCCCCAAAGAAGTTTTTTAATATTCCACTGATTTTCCCAAAGTCTGCAGTTTCATCATAGTCAAGTCAAATTCTACTTGCCTGGGGTAACTACTTGTAGGTTAAATTCTGGCTTTTCCCAAATTAATGTAACCTCCTGGTCATGTCTGGTTTGAATGGTCGATGTACAGAGCTGTTGTGCAATGTTAACTGCTCCTCTTAGTTCATTTTCAGTAAGGAATGTGTGCTGGCTTGCTTCCAAAAGCAAGACTCATAGAGATTCACCATCCTATGGAAGCTTGCATCTTGCCAAGTCAGAGGGGAATAAAACAGATGTTTCAGATATTGGAAATAGTAACTCCCTGTGGCAGGTGGTTTTGTTGGTGGGCAAGGGGCTGTGTTACAGAGAAGTGAGCTGAGATTGTGAGGAATGCTGAGGCAGGCTGTAGTTAAGAAAATTGCAGTAATGAGGGATTTCACTTAAGCTTTGAGCTTTGCTTTTAGATGAAGCGTCATTTTCTGTTTCCCTTTTATTTAAATGTGTGTGTATATATATAAATATCTAATGACAGTTAAATTAGAAGTAACTCTAGGGCTAGAGTTTCAGAAATACTCAGATACAAAAATGTGTGCACTTTGCTTAATCTGCATGATGAAACTATTGGTGTCACTTGCATGAGTCAGTTGGCACTCATTTAAGTAGGCAGCCATGCATGTTGTCACTTCATGTAACCAAAGGATTTTAAGCATTGTAATTGCAATTTTTAATTGTAATTTAAAATTTAGTCCCTTGAGTGACTTCTGTTTTTAAGGTTTGATGTAAGAATGAAAAAGGAAAATTGGGCTCTATTATATTTTATGCTTGACTAATTTATATCTTCTTGTAATATAAGATGTGATGCAGAGAATCGTAACTTTTATTATTCTGTAGTTTAGAAGTGGCAGGAGGGAACTTACCAATATCTTCTCCTGGATTAGACAGACCTCCTGGAAATTTCCATGCATTTATTGTCTGTATTGGAGGAAAAATCCATTAATGAAATAGTCAGCCTGTGTTGCACTCTTTAATACGAAGGAGACAATTAACACATAACTTTTTTTTTTTTGAAGTTGCAGTATTGTTATTTCACAAATGTCAGTAAGTAGGAACTTGTTTGTTCCTGCTGACAGGGTGATCAGAGACAGCTACAGTCTGTAAGAACTATTGGAACAAAACAGGTACTGATTGAAAATACAAACTGTCTAACAGTCATTAGACAATGTTGCTGCTAGATAGAGTAGTTGAGTATTAAAAAAAAAAAGCTGCTATAGATTATATAATCTTATATTTAATCATTAATGTATTCCACTTCCATTGTTTTGGCTTTTAAAAAATGTATATAAATTTAATCTTACACACAGGTAATATGATTGTACTGTTCTATACTGCACTGGCTTTAAGATGTCTCTGTGTGTCTGTAATGATCGCTTAGTGTAACTTGTCATTTTCATGGAATACAAGAAATGAGACTTGTGTGTGTTTTATGTATAGAAACATTTATTGAATTGCAATAAAGTTCAATATTAAAACATGAAGTGCAGGCTCGGTGTTGTTACTCACACTGCTAAAGGAGTCCCAGCACCTCTTGCAAGGGCACAAAGATTTTTAGGCTTTGCCTTTACTTCTGTGTACTTTCTATTTCTTTCCTTGTTAAAAGTTTATGTAGGAAGAAGTTACCCTTCTCCTAGAAATACATGCAGTAAAAAGGTACACTGGTCCAAAAAAAAGCTTTTTTTGTCTATGCAGCATAGCTGGGAAGCTGTGTGCTTTCCAGTGATTTGAAATCCTAATGACTACATTGGAAAATGATTTTTTTTCCTGGGTATTCTTAAAGGGCTTGGATAGGAATTTAAAGTAATACATTAAAAATAGTGCAGATGGAAAATACATATATTTGTCTATTGGCTTTCAGATTTACTTTTAGTTCCTGGAAAACTTTGTGTGCTGTGGAATTGTCCTGTCACAATTAAACCCAAACAGCTCTTAAAATTCCAACAGCTGTTAAGTTTTGGGTTTTTTTACTCTGATATCTGTTTTAAGATATTTACTAAAAGGTAAGCATGCACATTTATATTTTTGTGTATAAAAGGGTAAATAAATGTCATGTTTCTAATGTTTACATTGTGCTGTTCTGTCTCTGGAGACTCTCTAGAGCTGGAACCACTTTTGGAGTCTACAGCATGAGAGGTAGGTTTATGCTTTAATTGGTAATTGCTGAATGAAAGCCTGAAGGTGCTCCTAAAACCAAGTCCTCGACATTTTACTTTATTGTAAGTAAAAATATAAAATACCAAAATGAAAAATAAACGTCTTCAATTACAGGAAACAAGTTCAGAGGAAGAGAAACACCCTTGTCTTTCATGTTAGAAACTCAACACGTGGTATGATTGAACCTGCCTATGAAAGCACTCTTTCACTGAGTTAATTAACTGTGTTGTAGGTCCTAATGAACTGTGGTGTTTCGGGTCCTGAGGAGAAAAAAGTCTTAGTAGCTATTTCAGGAAAGACAGGAGAATGCAGCCAGTGAGATTCCCACAGAGTTTTAACTGTATAAAATGAAAATTATGCATCCAAGTGTTTTTCAGTGTACCTAGCTAAGCTATGATTATTTAATGTTAAAATGGCATTAATCTCACTCTCTTAGACAGCTAATTAATGCCGTTTTAACGTGAAACACTTCAACTTGCAAATGAAAGCATAATGGAGGCTAAATGTCTTTTGAATGGAGTAGCGCAGGCAGTGAGCCTGAGAGCTTTCTGCAGCAGCTGAGTTAAAACCTGGGCTAGCCTGACAGGGGCTGGAAGACATTTCAGTGATGGATGCTTGGTGACCTCAAGCCACATCACACGAGCCACCCTCACCACAGCACTGCTCTGGTCTGGCAACTCCTGTAGCGAGGGCGGGCACCTCCGTGTGTGAGGAATTAAAGATCTTTACACCTGCTGGACCAAGGTGGTCTCCAGGTCACGGCCAACCATGCTGCTGCTTGCTTAAAGCCACAGATATGCCTGGAATTTTGGAAACCAAATCAAGTTAGAATCCTCCTCTCAAAATCTGTTTCGAGCCATGGGGATTTTCCAGAGGTCTGCATGGATCCAAACACAAGATCAGGGACTTCTGGGTCAGTTACAGGAGAAAACTCAAACCAGGAAGGATATTTAGTTCTGCTGAATCACTCCGCAGTTATAATTTATAACAAAGCTGTTGATTTTCAGAGTTGGTTTTTTTCCCCCCCTTAATATGGAATTCAGCAATCTGTTGATAGATGTTTTTAAGACACTTGTAAAAGGAAGTAACTTTTAACTATCACAATTTTGGACTGGAATAAAAAGAAACATATATTTTGTTTTATACTGCAGAATAGGCTAATCTAAATGAACTTCTCTATTTTATAATCCTATAACAAACATACCTTATTTCTGTCTTGTACAACCAACACCTTTCCAGTGCTTTCATCTAGAACAGCACCTGGTATAGAAAGAATATTGAAAAAGCAAAGTGTTGGACAACATTGTTCAATCCTAACAACCAAAATTTAACATGTTTTGATAAAGTGTAACAATCCCCTAATGTACAGTTAGCAAGGTTTGTATGGATGAATCACGAAGTGGTTTGTCAGTGGAAAATGGATGCACAATAAAATATCAGAAAAAGGTTAAGTATCCCGTATAAAAATTCAAAGTTGGCAGTACCAAGATAAATAATTGCAGCATTTAAGTTCCAGATTAGACAAGAAATGAAAAGAAAAACCTTCTTGTGTTAATATCAGAACTAAAGAATGCAAGATCAAGAGGTTACCCAAACAATCTGGCAAAGCTGCTTGCTTCAGCAGAGACGTGCCTGTAATCTTCCTCAAATAACAGAGAATTTTCCAGTGACTCTGGCTGAGAAGCCACCCTTAAGGGGGATGAATTTTTCTGCAGTGAAATTCATGACACAGCCCCCACCTGCTGTAGTGAAGATTTTAGTAGTTTTGGGTTAGTAACACAACAGGTTTAGTCTTCTGGGCTGACTGTACAGATGATGTTCAGCTGTGTGACTATCTCTGAACTCACACTACCCAGCTAACAATTCATGACAGGAACTGCACCATGATCTGAGTCAACTTCTTAACCAAAAAGTGTTGCTTCCAAGTGGAAAAGTGACACTTGATGAAAAAACCTGTCTGACTGAGAAGTGCAGCTTTTCCTTATGTCCTCATGCTCAGCCCATGACTTTGTCCCGCAGATTACAAGTTTTCCTACTTTCTGAAACCCAAGTGCTTTCATGTTTAATTATGTCATATTCACTGGTCATACTTTAAAAATGTCCTTTCCTTAAAACAGATATTTTTCTCAGACTTTAACGAGTGCTGTGGTGAGCAGGACGAGTGCTGCAGTACAACTTACCAGGATCTTTTCCACATCAGTCATGCAAGGCTTTCAAATTAGAGGTTAACGGTAACAAAATGCTTTTGTCATTTTACAGCAGGAGGAAGAGGGGGCTCATCTGTGATGACATTTAAAATGCTATGGGGAAGTATACCCACAGGAAGGAATTATTAAGGAGTGTCCAGCTAAAAACATCCTGTTTTTTAATAATACATGGCAGAGTTATGTGTAGGAGGATATTTCAAAGATGAAGTACCAGTCTTCTGTCAAGATATGTCAAAGGACATGCTTTAAGAGGGTAGTCACCTATCTGCCTCTCCGTGGCTTGTGACTTTATGATTTCATTCCTCCTGTAAGTACTTAGCAGTGTCCAAGTTCAACTACTGTAATGATTAAAAGAGGCAACAAATGGAAAGCAGGAGGAACTTTGTGATTAGAGGATTTGTTTTCTAGAAAAGCCATTCCTCAGCTGAAGAGTTTGCTGAGACCAGGAAGGACTGGTGAAGGCAGGAAACTGCCTTTTGAATCAAACAGGTGTGTTTGCTCTCCTCTGTTCCCCTGAAATTGAAGCCTGTGAATGTCACTTTTGGCAGTGAAATTCCCAGTGAGGCGATCAGAATTTCTGCTAGGGGATACCTAAATCCCGAGCAAGATGGAAGAAAACACACTAACAGGATTTGCTGCCTGATCTCATGTTCCCTTGCTGGGCCACACCTGGTTGGCATCAGTGAGATTAGAGTTTGATTGCCCTGAACTGTGTTTTTTAAAACTCTCCCTGCTACAAATTTGGCACCTAGAGCTTTAAATCATCCAATGCAAGGATGACTTTCTGGAAAGGTTCACACTTGAAACCCAACCAAGTAATCACTATTACAATACCACTTGGTTTTGAATGTTCTCTTTTGAAGAATAGGCAAGAAAAGCATTTAAAAAATAAAAAAGAATCCCTTAGATAACTCTTGATAATGAGCAATGGAGAAGAAAAATATCTTTATCCTGTTTTATTTAATGACTGATGTAAAAATGCATGCAAAGATTTCATTGTTGAGAAGCACTTGTCAACCACAGAATGAGTGCAGACACCACTGCCTGCCCTGTAAGCACCAGCAGACAGGAGCAGGTATTTGTAAAATAACTTGGGAACTACTTTTAAGTCACTTTTCATAAGTGGCTTATCAAGCCTATCCACCTCCATCTTCCTGTGCAGTTTCACAATAACACAGCTGCTCATTTTAGATTTCCTTAAGTACCAGGACTGGCCACGGCTGATGATCCTATGTGTGTGTATGCTCTCCTTCCTGGAGTCCTTCAACTCCAAGGACTTTGTTTCAACAAGTGGATTAAGGTGGTAGCAATGCAAATAACAGCTGTGTTGTAAGGCTTGTAGACCAAGCGAGGGGGAAGAAAATGCCTTTCACTTTTCTTCCTCTCCTTTTACCTTCCTTCCTCAGCTTGACCTCTCATGCCATTGTTGCGTGGCATATTTACAAACATGTCACTTTGTGGATGGCAGGCCACATCCTCCTCGGAGGTGGAGAATTTTGGAAATGCTTTTTAAAAACACGTTAATCACTTCATACACCAGAGACTCCTCTGTATCTTTACACATGTGGAAAATCCTGCCGCCTACAAACGGATGTAGTAACTTAGCTGGAAGACACATCACACATTCCACTATTTCTGAACAATAATGGCCAAGCCCAATGAGTAACATTTGCTACTCTCTGCTTGGCCACTCTCATCCAGTCTGGTAAAACACGACCTGACCCCGCTTATTCACACCTTTGTCATCACTTGGCTGCATGGTCCTGAGGCACAAGTCCTGGCTGTGCTGCATTTGCTGTGTGGGAAACTCCAGACAGGAGGAAAAACAGCTACTGGTCTACTTGGCAATGAGACTCGCTACCTGTTCCCTGTTCCTGTGCTGGCTTCCTGCTGGCCAGCCAAGCACTCTCCACATCTCTGCTTTCCATTTTCAGGATGCTCACAGGATTGACTCCTGCATTTCACTGACTGGCCACAGCTTTGAGATGAAGACTCTCACCAGAAAATTGATTTTGTTTACTGCAGACACATTCTAAAATACTTTTTGGTTAGGGAATAAAGAAAGCCTTGTGTTTGACCCCCTCCCCAATATCCATATTTAAATACTTTAATATTTCAATAAAATGAATTTAAAATAGAATGGAGCCTTTCCACTACCCAGGGTCTCCCTCCTAAAGTAGAAAGATAATGCAATAAACCTACCAGGTGGTATCCACGCTGCTTAGTGTATTTTTGGGATATGTTCCAGATCCCCTGACGGTGAGTAGAACAAAGGACAAAAACCCCCACACAACAGTCATTATTTCACACTTGTTTACCTGCCTAGAATGCTTTCCTGAAGTATTTATGTCCTTTTAAGAAAATCCCAATAATGACTAAAAGCGTACATGTTTGAAAAATGGTAGCAAAGAACACACACATTATACTTTTGTGCAATTTTAAAATCCATACAATGAATTATAAAATCTGTATACCTGCACTTACCAAAGTTTTCTTTAAATTTTTTTCCTACTTGCAGAGTGCAAAGTGTTTTGAAGCACAGCTGCAAATTATTCTCTGAAAATACATTTTTAAATATTTGCGAGTCTTTCAGAGTTATGATTTTTCTTATAGTTCTTTCTGACGCCCACCAGGGTCACAACTCATCTTTCATATGATTTCCTTTCACGCAGCACTTTCAGCTGCGCAAGTTCTATTTCTGAAAACCTCTCTTTCACTTAGGTTTCTTCACAAGGAGTAACCCGATGCTTTTGCTAGGAGAATGCACTGTCCTGCTCCAGTTTAATGCCACATATTTTAATGGTGAGGTTTCCATACCTCAGGAAGACATGCTCCAACATGTCCATTGACAAACTCCAAGGCCGCCTTCAGCATCCACCCTGCCCTCTGCTGGCCTGGGAACCGAAGACTCCCACTACTGACGGCAGCAGCGCTGTTTCGTAATTCAAGAGTTTTTTTCCCCTTCAAACTTCCTTTCACCTGACCTGCTGCTGCACAGAACAAACCATCTTCTGTGAGTTCTTCCTAACTAGATTTTTCATACTGCTGTTTATGGGCCTTAACACCACTTGGTGGAGAAATAACACCTCACAGACACAGCCACAGAGTCCCTGCAAGCAAAGCACAAACAAGCTGGCTGCAACTGGAGAGATTTGCTCTCCCCAGTCTCATAATTTCTGTGTGTTAATGTAACCCTTAACCAGTACATGAGGGGTCCAAACCAATCTCCAATTACAGATAACTGAGTGATGGGATAGGTAATGGCTTATCTGTGGCACTCTGCAGAGTGAGAGAACAAAACCACTGGAATTTGGTGAAGCTGATGGTATTTTTGGCTCATCATCAGTCCATTGTGCTGTGCTATAAAAAAAATAAAAAAGAAAAAAGGGGAAACCATCTTGTCTAGTTCCTTGGAAATGTTCTCAGTCATGGAACAACTTTCTGGCTGTGGTTGTGGGAGGTCTAGATGGATAGATGGATAAGGATATGGCGGTTTTTTTGTAAAATGTATGTTTGGATTAAAGTCTTGTAGGCACAGCTTAGATCAGCTTTCAGACCATTGCAATTCAGGCTAATAGTTGCTTTAGCTTCTGAACAATCCCTGTTGGGTCAAGCTTTCCCCATTTACAGACATTAACTTGAACATAGTTTAGACAGATACACATATTATGCAGACAGAGCAGAGAAGTGCTTTTTTCTGTATCTTGGTGGTTACTTTTTCATTCCAAAATGCAGTAGCCAGCTGGTTCCCATGTGCTGGTTGTACAGAGGAACAATTCCTACTAAATGGGCTCCTTCAAGACTTTCTGTGGGTGCAACCACTCCTGTAACTCACCTGCAACCCCCAGCTGGTGTGTGGCAAACCCTGGCAGCCTGCTGGGCCCCTCTCCCAGCCACAGCGTCAGGGTGGATGAGCTCTGCTCAGCGTGGTGGAAAGCAAAGCCTTGGGAAGCAGCCACTGCCACAAGGCTGCTCTGGAGGATGGGGACATGGAGCCAGACAGCAACACGGCCTTCATCCCGCCACTGAGACACCGACTCTGCAAGAGAGGGAAGTAAGGAGGGTCAGGGACCCCTTTGCCCTCAATGTGTGTTGTTTTAATCTTTACCACACACTATAGCCACCGGTAAAGTGCAAAAAAATCTGTTATTTTCATGTCATTTACCACAGGGTAAAACTATCTTTGGTGTGAGAAATTCACCAGCAGTCTCAGAGGCTGCTGGCTCAACATTTTATGTGGTACAACTGGGTGTTCACGTGCAAAATGATGGCTTTTACATCTAGGGTCTGCCATGAGAAACAGGGGAAACTACTCTTCTGGAAATGCTCTGTCCAGTTCTGGGCTACTCAATACAAGGAAGATAAGGAACTACTGGAGTGGGTCCAGCAGAGGCCACAAAAAGGATGAGGGGTCTGGACCATCTCTCTATGCGGAGAGACTGTGGGAGCTGGACCTGTTCAGTCTGGAGAAGATGAGTCTCAGATGGGACCATATCAATCCATCCAAATATCTTAAAGGTGGGTGCCAAGAGAACGATGCCAGACTCTTTTCAGTGATGCCCAGTGATGGGACAAGGAGCAGTGGCCATAAGCTGAAACACCTGAAGTTTCTCCTCAACACGAGGAAGAACAACTTCACACTGAGAGTGGCAGAGCACTGGGACAGCCTGCCCAGTGGGGCGTGGAGTCTCCTTCACTGGAGACATTCCAAACCCACCTGCTGTGGTTTGTCACTCCTGTGTCACCTGCTCCGGACGACCGGACTGGATGATCTCCAGAAGTCCCTTCCAACCCTAATTATTCTACGGTTCTNGCCCCTCACACGCCGCCCCCCGCCCGCCCCCGGACTCGGGACCTCCGCCCAGCACTTGCCCCGCAGCCACCGCCTGAAAGCGGCCCGCTCCAGCCGTGGTGAGCCACGCAGCTCGCCCAGGTCCACGCTCACCCCCCCGAACTTGTCCGGCCTCGCTCGCAGCCCCGCCAGGGCCGCCCACCCCCGCGCCCTCCGCAGCGCCCACCACGGGCCCGCCATGGCGCTAAGCGGGGCGGGGAGCGGCCGCCCTCGGGGCGGTGCTGGCCTCTGCTCCGGAACCGCTCTGCGCCGGCCGCAGGTAGCATGTCCGCCTCCTCTTCCAGAAGGAAGAGCAAGGGGCGCCCGGCTGCGGGGGGCGGCGGCTCCCCGCGGGACGCTCCCCCCGGAGCTGCCGCGGGCGGGTCGCCGGCGCTGCGTGTCGCCGACGCCCTGGAGGCAGGTACGGGGTGCGGGAGGCGGGGACGGGCGCTCAGGGCGCCTCGTTTGAATCTGAGTCCCTGCCCAGCCGCACTTCTTGCGCCTCAGGAACGCGGGACCGGGGGGGGGATCTCTCAGCCCAGGCCCCCATGAAACCTACTCTTATCCCCGCAGAAGGGTGCCGGCGGTAGCGAGATGGCGGTGGAAGGGGCAGTGCGGAGCGGCAGCGTGGGGCCGCCCGTGTTCCCAGCCCCGCCGGCCGCACCGCGCGGGGGTCTGCGCGCTCCGCTCAGGGCGGGCGCCGTGAGGGCTGGAGAGGTTGTGCTTCCCGGAGAGCGCGGAAAACGCCAGGTTTACTGAGGAGAAGAGGAGAAAAAAAAATTTTTTTTTTTTTCCTCCCGAAAACTTTAGGAGATGACAAAGTCCCGAAGATGCTGCGCAGAGCGCTGGTTCAGCTGTCGCTGAGCAGCATGAAGTCTGCGGATCTCTGCATAGGGAGGCCGGCCCTGCTCACCTCCGCTGATGGGCGGCAGGAGGTGAGACCCTTTCTTGACCTTCTAAGTGCTTTTCCCGTGCTGTTAGCCTGTTCCTGTTGTGTTCAATAGAACCAGCGTGGATCATGCATTGAGAAAGATGGTGAATGTGCTCTCCCATGTTTTCTACACTGTAGTTGCATCTGTATTCTCCATACTGGAAAAAATTCATGCAGCTGATTTTTTTCTATAAATTTATAAGTAAGGAGTAAATAAATGGGTTCTATATTGTATCNGGACCATCTCTCTATGCGGAGAGACTGTGGGAGCTGGACCTGTTCAGTCTGGAGAAGATGAGTCTCAGATGGGACCATATCAATCCATCCAAATATCTTAAAGGTGGGTGCCAAGAGAACGATGCCAGACTCTTTTCAGTGATGCCCAGTGATGGGACAAGGAGCAGTGGCCATAAGCTGAAACACCTGAAGTTTCTCCTCAACACGAGGAAGAACAACTTCACACTGAGAGTGGCAGAGCACTGGGACAGCCTGCCCAGTGGGGCGTGGAGTCTCCTTCACTGGAGACATTCCAAACCCACCTGCTGTGGTTTGTCACTCCTGTGTCACCTGCTCCGGACGACCGGACTGGATGATCTCCAGAAGTCCCTTCCAACCCTAATTATTCTACGGTTCTGTGAACGACCTGAGCTTCCTCCTGCCAGCACCCTTCACCTCCCGGCCGCGGCTCAGGCTCTGTGAGGGGGAAGGCGGCGGCTGAGGGCGCCCCCTGGGGGACCCCCCGCCGCCCCTCACACGCCGCCCCCC
>VXAX01001316.1:137907-191732 GCA_013399835.1 Leptocoma aspasia | reverse complement strand
GGGGGGGGATCTCTCAGCCCAGGCCCCCATGAAACCTACTCTTATCCCCGCAGAAGGGTGCCGGCGGTAGCGAGATGGCGGTGGAAGGGGCAGTGCGGAGCGGCAGCGTGGGGCCGCCCGTGTTCCCAGCCCCGCCGGCCGCACCGCGCGGGGGTCTGCGCGCTCCGCTCAGGGCGGGCGCCGTGAGGGCTGGAGAGGTTGTGCTTCCCGGAGAGCGCGGAAAACGCCGGGTTTACTGAGGAGAAGAGGAGAAAAGAAAATTTTTTTTTTTTTTCCTCCCGAAAACTTTAGGAGATGACAAAGTCCCGAAGATGCTGCGCAGAGCGCTGGTTCAGCTGTCGCTGAGCAGCATGAAGTCTGCGGATCTCTGCATAGGGAGGCCGGCCCTGCTCACCTCCGCTGATGGGCGGCAGGAGGTGAGACCCTTTCTTGACCTTCTAAGTGCTTTTCCCGTGCTGTTAGCCTGTTCCTGTTGTGTTCAATAGAACCAGCGTGGATCATGCATTGAGAAAGATGGTGAATGTGCTCTCCCATGTTTTCTACACTGTAGTTGCATCTGTATTCTCCATACTGGAAAAAATTCATGCAGCTGATTTTTTTCTATAAATTTATAAGTAACGAGTAAATAAATGGGTTCTATATTGTATCTTGCATAAGCACATACATCTTTTTTACTTGTAAAGGAAGTGTGTAGTTATTTGCTCATTTTTTTTCACTGATGCATAGTATTTTCTAATCAGCACAGGGTATGCTTTTGAGTCATCTCCAGAAGGCAGAGAGACCTGATGGAATTTTTTATCACATTTATAGGCAAAATATAACCCCTTCAATTTTGAAAGTGTCTTAGATCAAATCTTAAGAGCTCAGTGGCCCCTGTGTCTTGCTCAGTGGAACCAGGTTTTAACCTAATCCTTCATATTAAAGCATTGCTTACCTTGACTGGAAATGAGAGGGGCAAGACCTCAACTGACAGGTGTTTGCTTTGAAAACTCTTCCTAGGTCTGTACTGCTTGGCCCACCACAGGCTTCCCAGGGGGGAAAATTGGGCTGGGTGAAACCACACAGAAGAACCTGAAAGTAAATCCAGGTGATGCCATCACTGTGCAGCCTGTGACTGGTGCAGTCATCCAAGCAGAGGAAGTTGATGTAAAGTTGAGGTATGGAACTTGTTATAACCTTATTGAGGTTTTATTCAACCAGTTCCCTTCAAAATTTGTCATTCTCTTGTCATTTCACGGTGTTGGCATTTGGATTATTGCAGAGTCTGATTATAGTTATTTCCTAAATAAAGTTACTTTACATTTACTTTTGAAAGTGTCCTAGCAACTAAATTAGCATCACAGTTCCCAGGCAGTCAGTTGCAGAAGTTTTTTCCATGAAGAAATTCCTCCTTATGTCCAGAGAGCCATAGTTTCATGTAAGAAGCAGGAACATAAATTACTAAAAGAATAAATTGAAGTCCCGTTGCTCAAGTACTTCCTAGGTTTCTAGATGCTTCACAGGTGTAGTTCATTCTCTGCCTATTAAATACTTCTGGGCAGGCTTGTATGCATAATTTAGCTTTTCTTCCACTTAAAAGAATCAATCCCCACCTCCAGACCCCAACAATGTAACTATGTGTTTACTCATCAGGAAAGGCTATAGTATATTAAGGGGTGTTCTCTAGATTAACTAAATACACTTGTTCTCCATCAGGTTGCTTTCTTGATCGTTAGAACTGAGAAACGGCTTTCATTTGCAGGCTTAGGGCTCCCCGCGTTGTTCACACTTGGAGTTGCAGCAGCTGCGTCTGCTTTAAATGCCTTTAGTGCCGCTGCTTTTCAGCCTGCAGGTGTGAGTGCTTACAGAAGCTGTGGACTTGCATCTGCAAAATGGGGCCGAAGTGAGTCTTAGCTCTGAGTCAGTTAACTAAACGACTAGAAAATGCTTTGTGGGGAAACTTGGAGTGTTTTGATAGTGGATGTGCAAGTGCTCAAGGCACTGTTTTAGTCAGTAAAAGTTGTGGATGTGTGTTTGCATGGCTGAAAGAGACCTGCCTGATCTAAATTCTTCGCAATTCAGTACCTGTAGCAATGATTATCGTGTCTGGACAGGTAAGATGCCTGCATTGCCTATTTGTGATACTAAGAAATGATAAATACACTTCAGGATTTTGTTAATTACAACATTTTGTTTGGCGAAACTAGATTAGATAGGTACATTTCTTTTGTTCCTATGTGTCTAATACCGTCAGGGTTAAGTCCATATGATATGAAGACTGTGAAATGCTGTGGACTGTGGTTTTAAATGCTTGGAAAACCATTTTTTCCCTTCCTACCACAGGGACAAAGATGCCGCTGTTAATGCTGAGGAAATGTACGTCTGTCTGCTGAGAAACCTTGGTATGAGTTTTGCTGCTTTTCTTTTGACTGTTCAGTTTTTGTAGTTCTAGATACAAGAGCAAACATTTTCCTTTTATGTTCTTAATCAAGAGCTTGTGGCAAAATATGGGATGTTACTTTGTTCAGGGATCTGTCTTGGGCTAACTAATTGTCATGCTGCAAGCACCGAATTTGCATTAGTTGTGGTTCTATTTCTCCTGTCCATTACTTGTATTGCTGGCTCAAGTTAGCAGTGTTCGTAATTACCTTTTGTTATGTTAATTTATAGCGCTTTCTAAGCTTCCTGATAAAGAATTACTCTGATGCAAGAACGTATGAGTGTTAATTGCTGCCGAAGTAGATTGAAATAGCATCATCTTTGTCTTTTTTTCTTCTTTAATCTTCTCATAGATGGGAAAATAGTCCTGCCAGGAAACCTCTTGGCTTTCACCTACTATGGCAAACTTTGCAACATCGTGGTGATGAAAGTGAAGGGGACAGATGGTGCAGAGCTGATTGCCCAGGGCAGCGCCATTCCCAGTGATTCCAATGAGCCAGACCTTGAGAGATCTGATTTGGAGAGCAGTGCCTTAGACTTGTCCTTACAGCTCGGCAGGATGGACATTGGTGACAGTCCAGAGGTTGCCTCCATGAGCACCCCGAGCAAAGGCATGGATCCAGGCTCACCAGTCACACCCAGCGCTCCAGACTCTGGGCATGGAGACAAAGCCAGCAGGGGAGATGGTGCAGACCTCACCCAAGATCTGGAGCTGGCTGGGGAAGGCAGCACTGAGGGACTCCCACTAACTGGCAAAATTGGAGCAGTGAGGAATACAGATTGTTTTTACTTCATTTCTTCAAGAACTAAAATCAATTTTGTTGAACCAAGAACCAGTGTAGCGGAGGATGGCGAGTGTCAGTCCCGGGTCACCTATGACATGATAGGAGGCTTAAGCAGCCAGCTCAGAACTATTAGAGAAACTATTGAACTGCCCTTGAAGCAACCTGAACTGTTCAAGAGTTATGGTATGATGCCTGAGAGTTGGCTTTCTTCATTACCTTTCTTCTTTTCTTATTTTTAAACACTGATTACTCCAGGATTATGCACTGAATTTTATGTAACTGATCTGGTAAACTCGTGTGTCCAAAAAATGTCAAACTGCTTTATAATTACACTGTGTGGATGCTGTGAAGATGTTCTGGTTAGCCTGTGTAAAAAATGGTTGAGCAGGGAAGAAATGTGTGTCTGTACCAAAATTCAGGCATACATGAGCAGAATTTATAGCAAATAGGAAAGACTTCTGTACTTGGACACTTGAAAGGTGCAGTTGTTTGTGTTGTCATATCTTTTGAATGGAGAAAAACTTAAATTAATTCTTCTGCTTTTTTTATGCCTGTGTGTTCCTGCAAAATTTTAAGGAGGTCTTTTGAGGCTGTTTGCTCAGTGTGTTCAGTGTGGAATTATAGGGTGGAAAAGCAAATACGATGACTGTTGCCATACATAAAGTTATAGCTAATATATATAAACACTTGGGGGATTTTTCTGACTCTGTGCTGTGTATTTATCACAAATGGCTGTGTACCTTGTTGAGGCGTGCATTGCTGTGAGACAGGGCTCTTTTACCTATAAATATTTCTTTAACATCTTGTCTTGGAGGCCCTTTATTTCTCTCTATGACCTCTTCCCCCATACACACTTCAGAGAGGAGGTGATTTCAGCGGGGACAGTTTCCATAGCGCAGGTGGCTGTTTCCTGGCCGTGATCCGCACGTGTCAGTGGGGTGAGGCATCTCCATCCACGAGTGGTCCAGCTCAATTTGGTCCAGCCCCAGCATCACCACGTGGTTTTGTGGCAGCAGGGTTTGCTTCAGCATGAGTGTTCTTCATACCTAGTCCCTAAAGGTTGAGCAGATTGTCTGCAAATCACATGATGGATGATGATGTTTTCTCAGCAGTTACAAACCTTTAGCCCCCATCCAAACGCTGGGAGTCCTTGTCTGCTCACGGGCAGCGGGGCTGGAGCTGAGGTGAGCCTGTGGCTCCACAGCCCTGTGTATTGGCAGTGCCAGAAACACCACAGGAGGGAGCAGCACATGCTTTAATGGACTGGTGTTAAGGAACCTGTCTGTAGAGATGCTTTTATTTTTATCCTTTGTCAGAGGGCAGGTAATAATTTTCTCTTTTCCGGTGTATTAGTTTCTAAGATTTGGGCGTGTGGCCTGCCCTTGTGGCATCGCTCCCGTCTGATTCCCAGTCCAGCTGATGTTTCTTTGGTTTTTTCACCAGTGTCTTTTGTGCTGGGGTCAGGTCTTGGTCAAACATTTGTCTCTGCATTTTGCTTTCTAATATTTCAGTTTTTGTTTTTGGCTTTTGTGCCCATTTAATTTGGCTTTGCTGATCTTAAACTTTCTTTGGTGGGCTCTTTACCTGGGATCACGGTTGTGTTTCATGCAGTTTACCTGTATTTTCTGTCCAGCATCAACTGTACACAGCAGTACCTTGTTCTTCCAAAGTCCCTTATGACCTGTGCCTGAATGTTTCTGTCTCTTTGGCTCTTAACATGTGCCGTTAAATAGGTAGATTCATCCTTTTAAGGTGTGTTTTTCATCATATTGCAAACATTTTTAAATCAAGCCTCACAGCATATCTAGAACTTTTTGGAGTGTTGAAGAGAAGTGGTTTTCTGATGTGGGGAATTTGATATAATGACACTGTAAGAATCATGAATGACTTAAAGTGTATTCGTGGATATTAAGTACTCAGTTGAGTAATTTTCTTGAGAAAACACAGGGAAGATTATAATGAACTGCTAAAAAATATAATTATTTAAATAGATGCTTTTTAAACAGAGTCTTTTGGACTTTAAAAATGCAAAATGTGTATATATGTCCCATTTAAGAGTGATCTTTTCCCTGAAAGTCTAATTCCTCATAATGACATGTCTGTTAAATGAATTAATGTTGAGGTCAAGTTATTATTGGTAATAACAGGGACAGTGAAATGTGCAAGTGCAGGCTGGGCCTGGCATTCATCACCAGTAACTTATTTTCTCTGTTTGCCTGCATGTGCTTGTCCCAAGGGATCCCTCCTCCTCGAGGAGTGCTGCTGTATGGCCCTCCAGGAACTGGGAAGACCATGATTGCCAGGGCCATTGCAAACGAGGTTGGCGCTCACATTACTGTCATTAATGGCCCTGAAATCATAAGCAAGTAAGTCCATCCACTTTATTTGCATTAGTTCTGTAAATTTAGTAGCCCAAAATGTACGCTGGCATCTATCCAGTCTGGAGAGGTGTAGTATTTGCTGTGGGTTACCTGCCTCAAAAACAAAATGGGAAAAGGTTTTCTCAATTACGGCTTGTGTTTCTTGTATTAAAAGAGGTTTGTTGGACTTGGCCAGGAAATCTGTGTAAGGCATGGACTAAATTAAAGAGGAGATTAAAACTGCATCTGCAGTTGCCTGTAGGTTAGTTCTGCAACAAGAAGAGGAACTTGTTAAAGTGTATTTGCAATTAAGGTGACACTGCGCAGACTGATGTCTCCAGAGAAGCAATTTTTTGGTTGTTCTTCAAAAATGTAGATAAAATTGTTTCTAACACAGAGGAGAAGCAGTTCCCTTTATCTCTAATGATTCTAACTTTGCCTGTGCCCCATTTCTGGTCCTTGTGGAAATAAAGATTATTGTAGATTTGCTTAGACTTCAGGGCTTTGAAAGTGTGTGCTACAGCTTTTTGTAACTCACAAGTAGTTCTTTTCTGGGTTGCCTGAAAAAGACAAAAGATTTTTACTAAAATCTTTTTAGTAAAAAGACAAAATTTTTACTAAAATATTTTAATTCTCACAGGTTTTATGGGGAGTCTGAGTCAAGGTTACGTCAGATATTCGCTGAGGCTTCTCTCTGGTATGTACCTTTGGAGAATTTTTTCACGGTATCGGTTCTAGTCTTAGTGTTCTTAAAAGAAAAATATTTCAGGAAGCTTTGAATTGTGACTTTTTTCATCCAGTGCTTTTTAAAAGGAAATAAATTTGTTCATGTAGAGCTTAGCTAGGATGAAAGCAGTGAAATTTTAGGATGCCTCTTAAATCCTTTTGGACACTGCCCTTTTTAAGGGGCTGTTTGAGATGGTGCCAAATTGCCTGACCTGTGCAATTAGTGCATTTTGTGCTTATTTCAACAGATGGAAGCATGAACCAGAGTTTCACCAGGATCCAGATTTTCCCCTAGTTTTTTATCTTTGGAGGCAAGCTCTAAATGAGTTGGTGTTGGTACTGGATATGGCATTCCTCTGGAGTAGGGTGCCATCTTGCCCAAATTTGTTAGACCTGGCTAAGGCAGACTTTAGACTTCTGTGTGACTGGTGTTCATAGTACATTAGCAAAAGATTATTGCGTACTGAAGGTGTTAGCTGTCTAATATATTATTCATTTTAGTTTTCTCTCTGAGTGGGATGCTTGTTGGTTTTTGTAGGAACTGGACGTTTTCCATGAACAGCTTTCCTCTGCCTTAGTGTCCCAAGCACCTTAACATTTTTTTCCTTTATTTTTTTCCCCTCAGTCGCCCCTCAATTATATTTATAGATGAGTTGGATGCACTCTGTCCAAAGAGAGAAGGGGCTCAGAATGAAGTGGAAAAGAGAGTTGTTGCTTCACTGCTGACGTTAATGGATGGTATTGGCTCAGTAAGTTGAATCTAACAAGACAATTAATGTACATGGGGACTCTCTGAACAAAGTAATATTGCTTCTACAGTGGAGCCAATTTGAGATGTATCACTTGTGGGGAAAGAGAACAGACTTAGGTGAGACTTTGTAGAATAATCTAATGCTTTTTTGGATGCTAAGCAGAGGACGTGGGAGAGGAATGTCTCCTGAAAACTGTTAATTTAAAAGAAACTAGGTTTCTTCCATTCACTGCCTTTCCTTTGCCTTTTCCCCCTCTTGTACTTTTGGAGATCAAACTGAAATTTCAGTGATAGCCCATCATTGAACTAAACCAGGTATTTTTAATCAGAGTCATCACAATACTTCTGGTAATATGTAGGCTGCATGATTAAAGACTACAGCAGCTATTTCAAGATTGCCAGAGCAGTATGTAGGGCATAAACAAAAGCCTAATAAAGAAACAGTAAATATAATCGACTTGAGTAAATTATGGATTAAGCCCATAAAGTTTGGCAATCTCTCATCTATTATTTTATGATTATTAGCAGGAAAGATGAAAGCACTCTGTCCAGAGTATAAAAATAAATTTCTTCTGTTTATGTAATCTGCAAGTTTCTTATTATTTCCTGCATGGCAGTTTGAGTTTCCCAGTCTGGAATTTTTCACAGGCAGAACATACTTTCTGGTGGCAAAGGCTGATGGATATTCTTCCTGGAAAGAGTGCTTCATTCACAAAAAGAGAATGACATTACAAGAGCCCTCCTAACTGATCTTGCCTCACTGTAAAAGTGAAGGAGCAGAGTTTGAGGAAATTGGTTAGGATTGTTGACCTTGCTATTCCTGCTGGACCTACAGTAAGCTTTATAACCTCCTGTCTCTGCTGGGTTTGATACCTGACCTGATTTGTTTCCCAGCCGTGTTTATTCAAGGTCTGCTGATACCATTTTGTTCTTGTGCCAACGCTGCATTTTAGCTTAAGCACTTCTATTTCTCTCCTTGGTTCTTACTTTTCCGATTTAGGAAAGCAGATTCTTAGGGATTAAAGTAGGAGTGCCTCTTGTATTATCTATTTGACATTTAATTGTATTTTAAAAATAATATTTTGTGTTGTTTGATGCCTTCAGGAAGGCAGTGAAGGGCAACTGTTGGTCCTTGGGGCCACCAACCGCCCTCATGCCCTGGATGCAGCACTGCGCAGGCCAGGGCGTTTCGATAAGGAGATAGAAATTGGAATTCCCAATGCCCAGGACCGTCTGGACATACTCCAGAAGCTTCTCAGGAAGGTTCCCCATTCACTTACAGCAGAGCAGTTGGCACATCTGGCTGATAGTGCACATGGTTATGTGGGTGCCGACTTGGCAGCCTTGTGCAAGGAAGCAGGTAAGTCTTTGTTTATCTTAATTTAGGGTATTACTTTACTGTTAGTCTCTTTATTAAACAAAAAAAAATCCACAGTCTGTACTAATAGCTTTTGAAACACTGAGGTTTTATTAATTTTTGTGTCAAAGAAAACACAGTCAAGTGTGTCTCTTCCCAGGCAGATGGAAAAAATTCTTTGAGTATTAATAATTTTTAAAATGCGGTGTTAAGATCAATAACCCTGGGGAATCCCCTGTGCCATTTCTAGGATCTTAGTTTGCTCTCTCTCAGCAAGCCAACGGTTTTGGGAGTTAGCTAACATCCCTAAGAGTTTTTCTACTCTCTAGACAACTCCTTGCACACAAAAATCCTAAGTCACTCTGGCTGCACAGCTTGTCCTGCAGGTCCTTGTTCCCAGGATGTGGAGGCTGTGGGCCTCAGCGGTGTTTCCTGTGTCTCCCTTCCATATTTTGTGCCTGTATTCCATTTTCCTGCAGATGACAAGCTCCTGGCAGGGGTGAGGGTGCTGTGTGCACCTGGCTCAGGTTGTGCAGTGGAGCTGGGAGAGCTGCAGAGCACGCCCTGAGCTGGGGGCTGGAATGTGGCCCTTGGCCTTGGGAACAGGCATAGCCCTGGAGAATTATCCATGCCAGGGTTCACTATGTTCTAGGGAATGCTTCAGCATGAGTTCACTTCTGTTTTCATTGGATGAAGTATTGCAAGTACGCTCTATCAGTTCCTAGGTTTTGCTAGAGTGTGTCTGCACATTTTGAGTGTTGGAGCTTAAATCTGCCCATGAGCAGCCCTTTAAAACAGCTGAGTCAAAATATGACTGTCCAGCTCTGCTTACACGTATTTGCTCCCTTGTAGTTCACAAGTAAGTTTGCTGCATGTGCTGGTTACTTTTATTTCCTTTGGCACCGGAACAGCTTCCTCTGGCAGTGGCACACAGCACGGATAATTCTTGCATCGGAACTGACTGTGAAGATGACAGATGTTTTATTATGGGTGATGGCACCTGGAACAGCAAGATCTTTGCTTGCCAGCTTCCAGAATTTTTAAGGGATAGTTCTCAAATATGAATTTGTGGGGTTTTTGTGGATCAAGGAGAAAAAAATATATGAGATTATTAGTTTTCTAGTGCTTTCCTCTTGGCTTCAGTTGTGTTTTAAATTCTAAGTTAGAAAACATCCCTTTTTTTCCTGCTTGTATATATTTGTTAAAAAATAAACTCCCTTTTTATTTTCCTTGCCCTGTGTTTTTGGAAGCCTGTCAGTCTGCCTGTGTCTCAGTACTCAAATAGTAAACACTTAACTAATGTAATCTCAAGTTCTCAGTGAGAAGTGTTGTGGTTTTAATTCCAAACATGACCCAGCTGTGGCTTTTACTTATGCATGTGCAGATGGATTCATAATCCAGCTGCAAATAGATTATATTTACCCCTTCATGAGGACCTCTTAGAAAATAAATCTGGAATGTTGTGCAGGTTGAACATTACATAGATAAAAAAACTTGAGGCGTCTGCCTGTGACTGACTGCAGGACACGGTGCTGTCCAGGAACTTTGCATCCAAAGCCAGTGGTGGGAATTGAGGGGAGGAGGAGGTCTCCTTCCTATTGCTCTTCAAGTTTGAATCCATGCTGTCAGATTTCCCTGTCGTTTGTTACCGTGGGGTGACCTCTGCTGGGGAAAATACAGTCCAGCGCCGTTAACTCATTGCAGCCCACGTGAAGTTTTCCTCATCACGAAGTTGTACAATCATGAGTCAGTCTTGCTGTTACATAAACTGAACTTAAGTTGCTCATCATTAAGGAACGTTCTTAGTTGGAGTCTTTTATTTTTTTTCCAATTAAGCTCTTTATCTGTTTTTTATATTACATTTTCAACACCTTGTAAAATATTACTGCTTTCACCGGAGTTAAACTTCGCAAATACTTTTATAATACAGTGTTTCTCCTCAGCAGAGCGAGATTCCTTCATATGGCAAGTTTTCAAGTGTTTTGTCTAGTTTTTTGTCTTGTTCCAAGATGCATGGGCTCCTATTGCTTCACTTCAGAAACTCTGCTGTGGGCCAAGCTAGCTTGCTGTCCAGGAATGCTCTCTGATATTCAGCCGAAGCCTTCGTTGTTTAGTTTTATCCCATTATTTCTATTTACATCCTTGTATAACACGTTTGCTCTCCCTCCTTAGTGTTTACACCCTTCAGATATCTCTAGGCTGTTCTCATGTCCTCTACCTCCTCATTCATTACTGAGCCAAACTATAAATATTTAGCTCTTTTAATCTTTCTTCATAAATAAGTCCTTCCTGCCTTCCGAGAAATTGTGTTGAGGTTTCTCTGAACTGCCTCCAGTTTGTCAATAACCTTTTTGGTGATGTAGGCCTTAGATTTAAATATAATGTTTCATATATATATACATGTATATTGCAGTATAAAACATAATATAAACATGTAGTTGAGGTGACTAATGCACATTTCGAAATGTCAAAAATGCTTGGTGTGGAGACAACACCTGAGTTAAAAATTCTTTCACAAATGTTATTTGTGCTACATTCAGACTTGATGTGTGTAAATACAGGTGAAATGTGGAAACTAGCTTAGAAAAAGGATTTCAGAACTCAGGAATACATGTTCAGTTTTTGGCACAGGATTACTGTTGCTTGCTGATTGTATTTCTGTTGTGGTCTGTGGTAGACTCTTGAGTCCTGCGTACCCCATTTATATCCTTGGGTTTGTGGCTGGAAAGACAGCAAGTTTGCAGGCTAAATATGTTTATATTCTTAATACAAAGTTTAGATCATTTTCCAGAAGACTCATCTTTCCTTATCTTTCTACTTCAACTCTGTTTTTTTAACACATGTATTGTGTATATACTGCTTGTATAAACCAAGGGTGTAGTAATGAGTAATATGGTAAATGTAGTATTTGTAGGGCTTTTGCATCTCTAGTCAGGTTTCCTAAGATACTTCATTATAAAAGCTTTGATGTTTGCCTTCTATGTAATTCTGAAGACCATTTGTTAATGGAAAGTAAATAACCATTGTAGAATTAAACATGTTCCAACTGTTTCTTTGGCAGAAGTTGTTTGTTCTCCAGTGCGAGATTTGCTTAGTGGTACTGTTGGGGTCAGACAGGCAAGTTTGATGTTCTGTTCAGCAACTCTGCATTTTCATGGGAATTTTGAAGAAGTTTTGGGGGCATGTGATGTCCATTTTGTGTTGAAGGTTTCTAGGCCCCTGTGACTATAGTGTGTACAGAATTGTGGTGTGGTCTATGCTGGGATGGGCAGGGAGAGGAAAAGAGGACAAGAAACTTGGATAATCTGTGCAGTGTGATATGGACTTTCCCAAAAAGGGAAAACAGGGGTATTGTGACCAAAACCCATGACCCATGCTTATAATAATCAGCTAAGAGTGTTTTTATTTTTATCTGCTGAATTTTTAAAATATTAGTGGATTTTTCTCATTTTCCTCCCCTGAGGATACGGTTCTAGCCTCTCACAAAAATGAAACCACAAAACTGATTTTTATAGGAGGTGTTAATGTCCAAGGTTACAATATCTGTAGTGGCTACACTGGAGAAATTAAGATTTGCTGTGATTCTCTACTGCCCAGCAAGATATTTGTGATTTCCACAAAAGTTAACAGCCAAATGTGATAAACCTGCAGATTCTGTGGTGGGCACTGGGCCACATCCCGTGGACATCAGCTTGCAGTGGGTTCCTCTTGGTAGACTCCTGAGGACTTGAGTACCATCCAAGGGATTCACACACAGAGAATTCTTGACAAGAAAAGGGCTTATTTATGTGTGTAGCTGAGAAAGTCATATTCTTCAGGTTGGGAGAAGTCTACTGTATCCTAAATTATTTAGTAGATTGGTTTTTAGTGTGAACAGCTGCCTTCTGAATTGTTTTATCTCAAGCAGAGGAGTGTATAGAAGATAGACTGCCATATCCTTGCATATAGTGTCAGTGTTTGTATGCCCTTGAGATCTTGATGCTTCTCCTTTCTTTAATTTGCCACGTGGTCTTTTATTAATTCCCTAAAAAATTACAATGATTTTAGTTTATTGGCAAAGATAAGCACTGTACTTCTCTTAAAAAAAACCCAAAACATATGAAATGTTAATTATGTAGCAGGGACATGAATGGTATAAACTGTACTGAATGTTAGAAGATGCTTAGCAACAAAGGTTTCCAAATATAGCAATTTATTATAAACTTAGCCTTCTATGGCTGCCTGTAGCATTTCAAGAGGGTGAATATAAATATAGCTTGATTTCTTCAAGGAGTGGGTTTAGCCACATTGTTTACAGAGAAAGGAAGTATTTGCTTTGTAACTCTCAGAATTTATCTGGAACATCCTTGTTCATTACACATCATTTCAGTGTGCTGATATAAAACACTTGGGCTGTGATAAGATAGCATCATGAGGAGAGGAAGAACAAATGGCTTTGTTTAAATAGTGGTCACTCTGGCAAGAACATTGATTTGCTTCCAGTAAGGATGCTGTAACCACTGAGACTTCGAGACTTCTGTGAAAGAGGCACTGCTGGCTTTGTTTTTCATCAGAAGTTTTTTAATTGCCTGAAAAAGGTGTCACCCTGCTTAGCCTTTAGGATTAGAATGCTTTACTCGCTTGAGATTTTACAAAAAAAATCTTAGCGAAGTAGGAGATTGAGATGCATTTTGACCAGTACCATTACTCTGCTGAATCTGTGAAGCCACTTTCATAGGCATGTGATAATGGTCTGTTGTCTTGTGCTCATAATTTTGAGTCCTGTTGTTTGGAGATCTTGTCTGTGTTGTTCATTTGCCCATTTAATTATCCCTGCATTCTGGTGAGTAATTCAGGATGGAGAGGCTTTATGCTGTTTAATCCATAGCTCTGTATATTGATTTTATATGGATATTAGATCTGTGAAGGTATACTTTATTTAGGAGCATACTGTACTTAGCTTTTCGCAGGAGCTGAGAAACTTCCTGCTGTATCTTCTACACCCCAAAAAGAGTTTCTGCAACCCACTTGCATTAAAAGTAAGTATTAAAAAACAGTAATCAACTGAAGGGCTGTCTCTTAGGATTTTTCTGGGTTTCCCTGTAATTGGCAGGGAAGTAAATTCCCCTGAAGCCCAGGAATGTCTCTTTGTTAGACCTGTATGGCTTTTTCCCCCCCAGCTCCTGCAGTTGTGGTAGGCTGGCCACCTGCAGGAAACATGAGCCATGTGGACTAATGTGATTAACAGTGAGGCTCTGTGCACCCAGAGGAGCAGCCCCTGACTGCTCTTTCAGCCAGACAAACGCTGCCTTCAATCCGTGCCTTCCCAGCCTCCTGTCTCCAATCGAGGCCCTCCTTTCAGCTCAGGCACAGCCCTGATGAAACAGCCCAGTGTTAGGGCATCAAGAATATCCTTCCTTTCTTTAAGCCATAAAGATTCTGAACCTTTCACAGCACTGTCTGGACCCGGGTTCTGCTGGCAATGTGCAACAAATGTAGATATTTTTTTTGGATTATACTGCTAAATGTAGGAATGTGGGCTTGAGACGCTGTTGAAAATGCAGATTTTGACAGAGGCAGTTGATGACCAAGGCAAATGGGATTGTTTGTTTTGCAGGGTGGTTTTTGGTTTGCTTTCAAATTAACTGACTGCAGTTACAGATTTGAAAGGGGAAGCACTGCTTGACATGCTATAATTATTTTATTCCCTTATGGAGAGTGACTGAAAATACCATGTCTGTGTTGTTATTTATTTATTAGTAGCAGGGACAAATATTGAAGCTATGCTATTGCAGACAATCTGCTATTGCATTGTGTAACTGAGTACTGATTCCCATGTGACACTCAAAACGAGGTGGGAAAGGCTGCTTGCCTTTTTGTGAAAAGGTCATGTAGAAAATCTGGGAGTTTGGGGACTATTAATAACATCTCTAGTCAGATGGTCAATACAAAAAAAAGTGTTATGAAATTCTTGCAGAAAGGGTAGAATATTGGATTTTGAAATGCACTGAAAAGCACAGACGTGATACAAATGTAAAGCTACAAATGAATCTTTGGACTGGGACAACTGAGTTTTCTGGCCCTGTGTTCCGTCACTGTAATTTATAGTGTAAGGAGAGCAAGAAAATCCAATGCCCACCTGCAGTGTTCGTGAGTGTTAAGCTGGTACTGTGTTCTGTGGTGTTTAAGTTGGGAACCTGAAGCAGAGGCTGTTTCTAAACCAAAGCAATTGGCCGAGCAGTTTAGAAGCAAATGGGCCCTTGCTTGCACACGCACACGGCAAAGCAGTGTGGCTTTTTTGGCCTCTGTAACGTGTTTTGGGATTATTTCTTTGAGGTGCAGCTCGGAGTGATGGCTTTTCTGCAGAAGCGGCTACATGTGGTTGCTGCCTCTCTGAAGCAGTGCCGGTGCATGTTGTGTTGGTTTTTGGAGTTAGTTTTTTCTTAAAGAAAATCTTTGCCCCTGTTTTTTTGTTTGTTTTGTAATGGTACTTGATTTTTGTTTTTGCACGAGGAGCAATTGCACTCACTGCAGTCAGGGCATGTGAGCTTTCGGTTTTCATCATAACTTATTTTAAGTGTGTGTTTATCCAAAACCTGCAGCTAATTGGATGATGGGATTGCTGACTTCATGCACACAGTTGTGGGTTGAGTACTTATTAATCTGTTTAAAGCACATCCCATTCTGCCTGCTGATATTTATATAAGCAGGAAATAGGGATTATTTTTCAGAAGAGTTGATCAATAACTGTAACTAATATTTTAAATGAACCTTCTTGGCAGATAAATCACCATGTTCTTGCTTCTACAGCTCGAGTGGTATGAAAGAAAAGATATTATTCATGTGTGGCAATGCAGTCAGCAGTAGGCATTTGTATGTAGGATGATTAGCTACTACTGGGGGACAGAGCTTAAACAATTTCAGGCAAAGTTTTCATAAGTCTCCTGACTTTAATTTTTAGCTGTATCCCTTGCCAACATTCCTAATTACAATTAGACTGGGCAGTTAGCCATTAGCTGTTGCTTCTTGTCTTTCTGCCCTTGCTGTTCTGGTAGCCTGGCAGTCCTTATTTTTCTCCTCACACACGTGTGAACACCCTTAGGTGCATTTATATCTGGAAGCAGGCTAGGAACAGGCAGTGTGGTATTCCTTGTTTCCCTTTGTTGTCACAGTGTCAGGATAAATGACGTGTGTGTGTACCTGATCTGGGAATAAACTGTTTCCTCTACGAAAGAAGCTCTGAAAATGCAGTTCCTCCTTCCTTCCTTCCTTCCTTGCCCTCCCCTGTCACACCTCTCAGCAGCTTTCAGGCAGCTCCACAGATATGCTCCAGCAAATGCTGGAGCTCTTCAGGAAGGACTATAAATCGTGGATATAATCCCTGCAGTAGGTTAGTGCTCAGGTTAGCCCAGTGAATTTGCAGTGTTATGGTTACAAGGGATTTAAGGGCATTATCTTTCCTATGCAAACAGTGCATGCAAGTTCTTCAGGGATTTTTCCCATATAACTCTGGCAGCTGAAGACAGATTGCAGAATATGGTTTTGAGAGCAAAAAGTCAAGGTTTCTGCTTCCTGACTTTTTTTCCTAAATACAGTTTTATGTACAGGTTCAATTTTAAAAAAAGTTTAAAATACATTTATAAACTGACTTTAAGTTATATGAAATGCTTTTTGTATGCATAAACCTCTTAAATTTTGAAGTGTAGTATGTAAAGATCTGGAAGTAGAAGAAGATGCCCCCTCCATAGTGCCATAAGAAAGCTGGGGTCTTACCCATCCATGCCCTTCTCTTGAGCATTCCACTGCCAGCCATGTGGTAGAGGATCACATTGGATCTGACAGGGAGAAATACTGTGTGTCTTCTGGGTTTGGCCAGAAGAATTTGGGAGGGAAATGCCAGATTAGCAGAGAAAGAAGAAGCATTTACTTTTGTAAACAATCTTACAAGAAGATAACCATTTCTTTGAAGCTACTTAAAAATTCTGGTAGTGGGATTCTGGTAGAGTAAGTCCAGGCAGGATGGATTTGTAAAAGGAACAGCTGATGAGCAGTAAAATATGCATGATTAACCATTTTGTTGGGCTCAGTTTATTTCCTTGAATGTTGTGTATATATTCTGTTTTGGAAACCTAAAGTATACATGATGGTCATTCTGAGTGGCTGCTTCCTATTATTTACAGTGGTGTGTAATTATACACAGACTCTGACAAATACAGCAGTGTCGTAGGGTCTATTTTTAGGCTCAGATATTTGTTATTATGACCTAATGTGCCAAAACTTAGCCAAGTTATGAGCAAGAAAGTCTTACAGGCAAACAATGCTGTCGACCTTGTGCATAGCCTGGTACCAAAGAAGGATCATCTGTACCAGGACAGGGCGTTCTGCTGCGTTTTTCCCCTTTGTCCACTTGGTTTCCTCTGTTCTAGACAGACAGGATGAGTTGGTGAGGTAGAGCACACAGTTGCTGGGCTGGAACAAACTGTTTGTTTTCCATTGTTTGTAATCATGCGTGCCTTATTATGCTGCTTTTTTTTTTTTCTTTTTATTTTATTTAATTTTTTTTTGTTTAAGCCAGGATTTTCCATTGCTGCTTCGCTGAGGATCAGTGTTGTTCACTATCCCTTTGTTCAAAATAGATATCCCGTGCCTGTGTGAAGTCCCCCTGACCCTTCAGCCGGCTAACTGCACTTCAGTCCTTCCTCCCCTCATGCAGGACTGGAATAAAACAGGGAAAACCCAGTCGCCCACTTCTGAGCCCCCCCCCAGGCAGTGCCAAAAAGCTTATTGATACTCATTAACCCTGAAGAATGGAGTAACATCTGAAAAGCAGCAAGTGGAGCTGAAACAAATGCTGTGCTTAGAGTTAGTTCACAGCAATGACGTTACGCTCAACCCAAAACATTCACATGTGGAGGAGGCCCAGGAGGTGCCTGATGTTTTCTGAGGTGTTCCTGTTTGTATCTGCATTGTAACTAGTGGTGAACCTGGCTTTGCTGTGGGGTTCCACCTCCTTTGCCTGTGCACTGCTTCTGGCAGCAGGGTTTGCATCCTACCCTGCATTTCCTTACATTAGATCCATCTTTCAGTGTCTCGAGATGAGGATGTGTTTTCCTGCCTCTGGCAAGCCACTGGCTGTATCCTTCTCCTGTTACTGAGGCTTCCCCCCCGCCCCTCTTGTTAGAGGTCAATCTGAAGTGCAGGAAAGAATGATTATGATAACAGGAGGAAACAGGAAGAATCATGCTTTCTTTTTCAATCTGTTTTTTATTATTGTTTTAATGTAAAACATTGTTTCAATTAAATGCTGACCTGTGCAGTGGCGTGTGCGTGCACACACTGAAATGAATTCCGGCTTTGTTTGGAAAGCTGTGACCTCTTTATTCCTGTTCTGGATCAAGGCTGTTGCCTTTCAAACCCACTGCTGAGGACTGAAATTTCACTTGTACTCCTTGTAGCACTGGCAGTAACAAACCTGAAGAGCAATGGTCTCCTTGGGCATTTTTATTTGCTGTTCTCTCTCAATTTTTAAAATAAACCTGCTTGGTTTTAAGACTTACTCATGTAATGGAAAAAAAAATAACCATGACATTTAAAATGCATCAAATGAGTGCTGAGCTACACTGGCCCTCAGTGGAGTAGATAGGTATAGAAATAAGCAGATATCTTTATAATTTACTTGCTTTCTCTATGCCATAATTTCATGTGATGTTATTTATTTGCTGGGATTTTTAAACTGGGATTCCCATGTGAACTGACTGCCCTGAAAGAAAATAATAAGACTGGACACCCAATGCCCACTCCCACCTACAAAGTCTTAGCTGCAATGACACTGGAATAATATGTTGAGTTTGTTATTTGTTTGGATATAAATTTTAAATCTGGGGGGGTGAATCTATGTTGTCTCATTTAAGTTGTTTGTTTTGGGTTTGTTTTTTTTGCTTAAAATGAACTTCTTTGGAGGAAGGAAGAAGTGGGTGAGAAATCTGCCTGAGTTGTTAAAATGAGTCAGTTACATTTTATACTTGTCCTCTGGTGACCAGATTTTAATTTTTCTCCTTGGCCTCATGGAATGTTTTTATTTATATATCTTATTAGTTTTGGATGTTCTGTGAAAGGGGAAACCTGAAATACAAACTTTTTTCCTTTCTGTTATTGTATTAAGAGCCTGGGTATTGGATGCAGGTGCTCTGACTCTGCTGTAATTGGCACTTTATGGAGACACACCAGCTGTACTGCTTCACAGGGGACATATTATATCTCTTCACACATTGTATATATTGTAGGAAATGCAGAATTCCTGTCATTGTCAGAAACTTGTCTGCATCTACCAGTGCCCCTGCAGAAAAAAAATACAACAATCTGCTGAAAGTTAAAACCATGTCTATTTTCAGAAATGGCTTATCCCTTTTATTGTCCTTCCATGTAGCACTAATTGATGTTTTGTTTGGTTAAATATAGAAGAGACTTAACAAATGTTTGTCTTTTTATGGTCATGCAAGGTGAGCTGGTGTGGTATGAAGTGCTTCATTTGCTTTGGAACACATGGCAACAGATACTGCATATCTGGATGTGTGTATACCTGCACATAAAATTATATTCGTCATGTAATAATGTACCAAAAAAAAAGAGTTTAACATTTCCAGTCACAAGACAGGGTTGGAAGCAGAAGCAATAAAACTCTAAATTATATTAGGCCTTAAAAGGGATAATTATACGGGGGAAACCATCCTGCTTTTGGGCATCTTACACAACGGGAGCTGCAGTTGCTCTCTTGGGAATGCCTGGGAGCTGCCAGTGGTACTGCTCGGTCCTACCCAAGGAGT
This sequence comes from Leptocoma aspasia, assembly GCA_013399835.1. Taxonomy (NCBI): domain Eukaryota; kingdom Metazoa; phylum Chordata; class Aves; order Passeriformes; family Nectariniidae; genus Leptocoma; species Leptocoma aspasia. Next base: position 172,533 of record VXAX01001316.1, on the reverse strand, counting down.
ATTGATGTGTGAGTAGGTGGGACTTGTGTGGCTTTTGAGGGATTGATTTATAGGAGGAAACTAGGGATTAGTATCAAGATTTATAGATACTGTAGGTGAGTGATTTGTCCAAACAAAAGAGTGGGTAAGAGCTCTGGCCGCATTTAAAAAGTGTAATTGCTGAAGGGAACAAAGAACTATTGAGTGTCACAGGGAATTTTTGTTACATAGCAAGAAAAATGCAGGTGTCTGGCATCTTACTACATGGACAAATAGGGTTCCAATGGAAGTTAAAGCAATCTCATCAGGTTTTTTTAAAAAGTTTTGAGGACACTGTCCTGGTCATAGAGAAGTGGGCAAGGTTGCGGATTTCTTGTGAGCTGATTCACCGTGTCCTTGAATGTTCATTGTCCCTCTTCTTCTGTGGTTTCGAAATGTGTTCAGATCAATGTATGGACATTTGGAGGGTTTCATCCAAGTTTCATCTCTGGGAAAACAGGAACAAGGCTGTTTCATTGTCTTTTGGAACAGATACAGCTTATAGTCTATCTGTGGTTGTTAAATCCCCTTTTTTTGTGCTCTCTTATCAGAAGTGTCTTGCATGTTCTTTGATGTCGTTCAGACCCAGCACTGAGACACTCTTTTGAACATGACTTTCTTTCTAGTGCTGCAGTATGTTTGTATCTTACTCTTGTTTGCGAGAACCAGGAGGAAGCCTACCTATTTCCATGTTGTTTTTTTTTCACTAGGTTTGTACGCCCTGCGGAGAGTGTTGGGGAAGAGGCCCGGCCTGTGGGACACCGCAGTGGCTGGGTCAGTGATGATTGCTTTCAATGACTTCCTGCAGGGGATGAATGATGTCAGGCCCAGCGCCATGAGGGAGGTGGCAATTGATGTGCCAAAAGTAAGTTGTTCTGTGCAGTGCTGTGGCAACATTGTCAGGGCCACATAAAGAAAGGAATTTTATGGAGTGAAAGCCTTAATTTACTGATTAATGCTGTGCATCATCTTTGTGTTTGCTTGTTTGTTTATTTATTTATAATTTTGAAGAACCATTTGCAGAATGGTTCCTAATGCTTCAGGAAGAGTTTGGAGTGCAGGATCATATCTCCTGATCTGTAATTTTTTATGCTGAGTGGATTAACGGGGTAAAAATCTTCACATGCATGTCCAGGGAAGGTCCGGAACAGCCATGGAAGCTGGAGCTCTTTGGGAAGAAGACACAAACTGAAGCAGAAACCAACTGTTAGCATTTGTAACCAAAGTGTGTTGAAACAAAGCTGTGAAGAGTTTGATTGCTCTGATTTTTATGTAAATGTGGCCTGAATGTCTTCAATGGTATTATATGGTTTTAAGTGAAGGCAGAATTCAATGCTGTAGGCTGATTATGACTGCCAAACAATCACCTGTCAGGTGACTGTCATTATATGAACAATTCATTTGGTAGTGCTGGGTTCATCTTTACCATGCTCACTGCCCTCTTAATTACATATTACAGTAGTTCAGTAGCAGACCCAACGTAAATTCAGCTGGGGAACTGATCTGGTTTAAAGCAGCTCTGATCTATGTTAAGAAGACTGAGCAAAAGAATTTTGTATTTAATCTGACTAAATCATGATTCTGTGAGCAGTTGTGGTGGTGTTTCTCAGCAGCTCCCCAAGCCCTGGAAGAAAACATTTATGTTTCATTGCATGAAAATGAGTCATTTGGGAATTAGATTGCACAACTGTAGATCCTTATTCCCAAACTTATAGGAATGGGAAATAAAATCCGTGAACCGGGTGCTGCACGCAGCCAGCTCGGATGTCACACTTGGCTTACTGAGAGTCCATGCTGTGCAGGGTGAAATTGCCTGGGCTGGCCCTAAACAGCTTTTCCTGGAAATGGTGTCATGGCACCAACATCCTCAAGGCTAAGTGGTTCTGCTGAGAGCCAGAGTTACTGATTCTTGCCTTGCTCGTTGTGCTGCTGGCTCATGGGCTCATGGTTATCCTTGTGCTGTGCCTCTCAGGCACTCCAGCCCCTTTGGAGCCAGATGGAATGCTGCCCAATGGCACAACACAAGCAAGTAGAAGCAAGGTACTGCAGGAAATCTGTTCTCAGTCCTTGTCAACCTACTCCTCAGTCTCCTCTTGTCCACCAAACCATCCTGCTAGTGGCTTCCTTGATTGTCACTTGATTTTATTTGTTAAGCACCCACTGAGTTATTGGAGTACTACTGGAATTCATTCCTTTATTAACAACGTAGTGGAGATTGTTTTTGTGCTGACAGGACCTGCATTTCCACAAAGTAATGCATATTCTATGAAGATGTAGGGTAAATTTCAAGCCATCTGCTTCCTGCCTGGGGTGAGTTCAAAGTAGAATCTAAAGTACTGAGTGCAACAGATTTTGTGTCCTCCCAAATTACCTACCAAAGGAAGGGAGTTTGGAACTAGATGATCTTTAGAGGCCATTCCATCTCAAAATATTCTGTGAATGCTGTAATCTAAAAAATCCTTGTTAAAAATAACTTCAAACACTAAATAAATTATAAGACGTGAGATTTTTTTTTCCCAAAGAGAAGACAGGAATTTGAACTACATTAATAATATCAGCTTTTTAGGTATTTATTGCAGATACAGTACTCACTTGGCATCCCCCTTGGTGTGGATGGGACCTTTGGCCTATATAGTTGCTTACAAGTAAAACCATTGACATATGTGAGATTTTTTTTTTGATTTTTAGCTTCATTTTTCAGATGGTGGGGCTCTTTGATGTTTCGTTGCTTTGCAGTAGCCATCTGCCAATAAAATGACGATAGTTCAAAGTAACTTCTGAATAAAGAGCCACAATGTCTTCCTCTTGTGTCTGAATTGTGTTGGCTGTGACCAAGGCAAATGTAAAATCCTTGCTGCCTAGTTTTGTGTAGCATCTTGCCTTCCATTTTTACAGAGCCTTTCTTGAACTTTGCTGTGTGTTACAGCCTTTTTAGAAGGCTGCTTTTTCTGCAGCAGGGATTTAGGAGAGAGAGGATGCACATTATAAATCAGGAAGTTAATACTGCATTTCTTTGGAGAGTTGCACTGCAGTTGCTGTTCCTCCCTCTCCTATGGGTCTTTCTGAAATTTTTTTCAGACTGTGCTGTGGGTTTTGCTTGCCTCTTTCGCTCCCTTTACTGTAATTCAACACTCAGATTTGTGTCTTTGCAGGCAAAAGGTTCTGGATAAGACATCCTTTGCCTGTCTGCTTTATTTCTTTATTACTGGTGCTTAATAACCTCTGGGGAGCTGCTGCTCTGCATCGCACTGTGAGCTCTGTTGACCTGGGGAGAGCTAAAGAGTGCAGCAGTAATGAAATGTTGGTGTTGTACATGCTGTAGCAGAGAGCTGGTTGTGTATGTGTGAGCCCAGCCCCAAGGCTAATCTTTAAAGCCATTTCCACAGTGACAGAACATCACACCTCGTTGCTGGTGTTGCAAGACCTCTCCTTTGAGTTGCTGTGCAGGTGAGAGCAGTGTAACTATGCTGGTGGTTCCCCAACCTCTCTCTCTCTCCCCCCCCCCCCCCCACTTATCTCTCTCCTTTTGAAATGAGGACGAGTTTGTTTTGTTTATAATTCACCAGAATGTGAAGGTAATGGTTTATTAGCTATTTTTGCTTTTAACACTGTTGCCACACCAATTCCACGCCTTGTACTGTCGGAATTTAAAATGTAAGCAAAGTCAGAATAAGTCTCCCAGATTGCTGAAAACAACCTTCATGTAAGGTGGCCTGATTTCATCTTTTCTGTACAATTCTGTCACTTGTGCTGGTGTTAAATGACATGTAGTGGGTCTGAAAAATCAATTGAATGATGCCTGACTGATATTCAGTAGACTGAACATTTGCAGAAGGTAAATGACTGAATATTTAAGAGGGTAAAAGTAACATTTAAGTGTTTTCTCCCTGGCTTTTTACATGCATGTAAAGTACTGCTAATAGATCTTGCCTTCTGTTACTGAAACTTATAGGGAATTCATGATGGCCTAATTAATTTCAAGGTGGTCTTGTTCATGTTTGTCAAAATCTTTGTCTAGATAGAAGGACATGATGATAGGAATGACTAGTCCATGCTTTGCCAGGTATGAGTAAGGATTGATACTGAAAAAAGGAGAACAAGCTTATGTTGTCTTCTTCCCTCAGAAAAAGTTGTCTAAGAGTGTCAAATTTAGTTCTGTGCAGTTTACAAAGCTCCTACATAGAATCAAGGGTTGTAGGGGTAGGTAATACATATTTTTAAGTGAAATTGAAACCACACTATTCGTATCTGACTCATAAACACAAACTTTTGTTATGTTTGCTCTCTGCTCTCTTTGTAATTTTCTTCTACGTCAAAGTCTGACCATCTAAAAGAAATTTTGATTTGAAGTTTGCTTGGTGTTAAATAGAAGTGTGTGCACCACATCCAAATGCTCTTTTTCATCCATTCCAATAGCAGACTGAATTACCTTTCTCAGGGACTGTCTACTTGTAGTTTCCACTCCTTGTCCTGGCATCAGGAGAAAATAAGGCCAAACCAAGGGTGACACCAGATTTTAGCTCAGGGGAAAGGCAATACCTTACCTCTCAGCTTGCTTTTCACATGTAACTCGCTTTCCAGAGCTGTAGGATGATTTATGTTTAGCAAATTTCTGGAAGAGTGTTTCAAGGCAGAAGATAATTTGATTTAAGTGTGCCTTGACATGTTTAATACTTGAAGTGAATGGGAGTGGATGGTGACCAGAGGAAGAGCAGGCTGGGAGGATATGGAGAAAAGTCTCAGGCTTGTTGACAGCCAGTAGGAAGAGGTGTGGCAGGTTTTAGATCTGCCTGCTTTTTTTGGGTAGGACATAACACATGCCTTTATGTATTCCTGACAAGCCTGAATTGTACTTCTTGTTTAATAAAGACTTTTTGAAGAAGTGACTCATTAAAAACAACTTCATTAAAGAACCAGTACACATTTTACAAAGCATTTCTGATTTGTTTACTTTTTATAATTGTTCTGTTCCATAGTCTGAATTCAGCAAAAATGCTCTGTTCTGCAGGTATCTTGGTCAGACATAGGAGGACTAGAAGATGTCAAGCTGAAGTTGAAGCAGGCAGTTGAATGGCCTCTCAAACATCCAGAGTCCTTCATCCGAATGGGGATCCAGCCTCCCAAAGGTGTCCTTCTTTATGGGCCTCCTGGGTGCTCAAAAACCATGATAGCAAAAGCTTTGGCTCATGAAAGTGGCCTCAACTTTTTGGCAGTGAAGGTAGGCCATTTAGACTCACATTTTCTTAACTCCTGCATAACAACTGATGGTTCAGCTATTTCCAGTGTTAAAACCCAGTGGCTCTTAGTGTTTCTGATCCCTATATATGTTCTAGCAAACACCTTGTAGATATCAGGTGAGTTTGTGTTTTCTTGTATGCAGTTAAAAGAATTGTTATTTATTTTATCACAGCACAGATGTTGGATGGATGGGTAAGCTGTGGAGTAACATCTTAAATATTGGCATTGTTTGAAGTCTTTCTAAAAGTGACAACAATATTTATACTGTAATTAAAGCAATGTAAATGAAAAGTGACTCTGGATAGTGAATAGCTGCTGTTACTGTAATAATTACTTGCGTGCATGGAAATATTATCATCTAATCTCTTCCTTTAATTCCTCAGGAAGGTCACTTTTTTTATCTCACTGTTCATGTTCCATTACAGATTTTTCTTGTCCTGTTTGCCTTTTTTTCTGAGGAAATAGTTCTACTTCATCAGTTTTCAGAAAGTTGCAAAATCAGTTATATCTTGAATACTCTTGGATAAATGGGTTATTCTCTCAGCATTAAGAAACACTTAGCATAGAAAAATTTTGGATTTTGTTGCCTATGAATCAGTGTAATTGATCACTGTGGGTTGTATGGAAAACACATGAATGGAAGTTATTTAATAATAATACTGAGCTTCACTGCATAGGAAAGAAAAAAAAAGATAGCAGAGTGATTCCACATGTGGTAGTCTTGCAGCTGTGTCAGAATGTTAATGAAGTGCAAGAAAAAACATTTGTTTAAGTATTTTGAAAGTATCTCCTTCTCAGCAGTAAGATCACGTCCCCTTCTCTGTTGACCATCTCTTTACTGACAAAGCCTCCTGTGTTAGTTTCTGCACAGCTTCCTCCTCCTCCCATCCTTTCAGGCACGCTGAAAGCGTGTAGCTGTGCATCCTCTCTGGGAGCAGAGGCAGTTGTGTTAACCCTGAAGCCAGCAGCCCTTCACTGCCTGGGCTCCCTGGGATCGCAGGCGGACCTCTGGGTCAGTCACATCAACGAGGACAGCCTTAGAAATCTCAACCCTTAAGAAACACTACCTTTACTGCCTCTTCCATAAAGACAAAGTAGTTCTTTGTGCTCCAGAGTTACTGGTAAACAAGGTAACCTTTTCCTCCGCCTCTGCTTAAAAGAAAACATTCCTCTTTGTTTCGCCCTAAGCATTGGTGCCCGAGAGGGTGGGGAAAAAAGATAGCAGTCTGGAAAAAAAAGCCAGTTAAAAATGGATGTTGTTGCTGTCTTGTATCCCTCAATCATGGCACCGTCAGACACTGTTGCTGATGCAGTTAATTGTCCAAAAGTGAAGGGTGGCTCATGCTGACCAGGACATATCCCAAGGTGCAATGATGGGAAGTGCTGGTGTACAGTAATGCAGTGTTTTTCCATGGTGGAGTTCTGCACGTGCAACATTCCCCATCATGGACAAGCTGCAGCAGAAGTGCCTGGCTCTAGGAAATTGCCTGTGATTCCCAGTTGGTTTAAATCCCCTGGCCTGGAACTGGTCAAATATTCAATGTACAGATGTTTCAAGAAGCACATCTCTGGACCATGTCCAACCTTGGACATGTTGATTCCAGGAAGGGAACATAGCCCACTTTCTCTAACTTCACATTTGTTTCCTGGACAGAAAAAGGCAACATCCATCATGTACTAAATGTGTTAAACATCGTCTGTAGCAGTTTTCAAGCACAACAGGCATGAATTAATTTCCACTGCAAGTGTTCCTGCAATAAATCCAAAGTAGATGAATATGTGGGATTTTGGTTTGTTTTGTTGGGGTATTTTTGAGAGGGAGTTTTTCTTTTCTTGCTTATAGCCCTATTAATTTTCCCATTCTCTACATTATGTGTTGGATAGCCATCCCTGGAATGGACATCAGGCATTTTGAAATGAAAGTGCAATTCTTGATGATTTACTTTTCAGACTTGCGTTTTCCTTCCAGTCTTTCTCAAGTAAGTAATTCTGACGACAAGTGTCTGCTATACAGCTTGTAGGATACCCCTTTGGGATAGTGCAGAGGGCGGAGGTCCTTGGGCCCTTCTGGAGCACGGGCTGCAGGCAGGAGGCACAGCTCTAGCTGTGGGAGCCTGCTGCTGGATGCTGCCTCTCCCTTTGTCTGTGAAGCCTGAGAGGAAATCGATTTGGTTACATGCAGTGCCTGCTCGGTCCAGTGATTTTTGGAAGGCTGGACCTATTGTGTCTGCACACTGCATTTAAGAGCCAGGGGCACAGTAAGTCCCAGCTCCCAGCAGTGCTCAATGTACTGTCCTTGTCTGAGCTGGCTGTCCTGCTTCAGTGCAGCAGGTATCACCCCTGCCCCAGCCTGCCTCCAGAAAGGCTTTGTTTGCCAGATGCGTCAGTGCAGTTTGGACGGCTGACTCTGTTCAGTGACAAGTTTCAGCTGGGTTATGAGCAGACTGTTCAAATGTGACCTTTCCATCTGTCTTGGGCATGGGGAGCTGTCACAAGGCAGCCTCTGGCCCACGTCTGACTGGCCTCTTGTGAGGTTTGGGAGATGGGCTGAGTCTCTATGTCATTTCTGGGCAGAGGAGCTGAAGAAAATAACGTGATAACAGATGTTTGACGTTGCATCCTGTTCTCTCCTGAAATCTATTGTGAGGTTTGAATGGTTAGTGTTACAATGAATGTGGCCCTTTTGTAAACATGCTCTTTGATACTTGGCCAAAAACTTTTTATAGCTTTATTTTCACCCAGATTGGTGACCTTTTGCTTTTCCAGAGCAAAGCAGCTTGTTGGTTGGTTTGTTTTACAAAGCAATCTTGCATATAATTCCTAGGGGGAATAGTTTATTTTTGTTCCTTCTCTTGACTTTCTTTGTCTGTAATACAATGTATCTGCTAAATTTACTGGGGAGGAGGTTGTCAGCTACTTTCCAGGGGATGGCTCTTCCTGCTCCTTCCTGCCAATCCCTTTTTCTGAATCTCTTGTAGCATTGAGGCTTTTCAGGGTTGTAGTGGTCATCTGGATTACCCCCTCCAAACCTCTGTTACAGGAAAGGCAACTGTATTGTTTTCAGCTGCTTGGGGATTTTTCAATGTTTTGCAGTCATGGATACAAGTGAGTGTAAGACTGCATGAAGAAATGGATTAAGATAATTTTTTCATTCTGCAGGATTGAACATCAGTCTTGATTTATCAATAGGTTTTGATCTGACTGACTGCTTATTTCAGTCAGCCTTCTCTGCACTTTTGTCCTTCACAATCCTCTTGTGCTTGTCCCAAAGTTTGTAACTTTCTTCTGAAATATGTTTTAGGCATTTTTTGTGCTAGTAAGAAAAACCCCTTATATAGAGGTATTAGACCAGATATTCATATGAATATGATTGGGATATAATTTTCAGCTTCTCCCATGCTGATGACACTTGCTGTTATATACAACCTGTCTTTCTGACATTTTTGCTTTAGATGTCATCTAGCTTTCCGAAACTGAACATGAAGGAAATGAAACCCTTTGTCACTGTATTCCCTCTTTTGACTATTTATGTGGCAGGTATTTCTGTGGACTGAATTGACAGTTCCTGCACTTAGGGTCAGGTTTGACTAGCTGTTTTTTTGAGCTATATTTTTGTGAGACCTCTAGGATTTTTGTGGTGATATTATATTTATGGAAGAAACTCACCTGTCTTGCTGTATGGCTTAGATCATTATCTCTGCATTTGTCTTGCATCTTAGTTTATTTAGACATGTTACGACTGCCATCTTGGATTTTATATTTCTTAGTTTATTTTATTTTTAGGAAATCCTGTGTCATTGTGTTGTGCTAAGAATCAAATGAGTATTGCTTTTCCTTACAGATTTTCTGTTGCTTTTCTGGGAAGCAATTTGCAGAGTCCGTGTGGAATTTTTTTTTCCGCCTCCTATTATTGTGTTATTTAGGTCATTAACTTTACTACCAGAGAAGAAAACCATTGAGGTTTTTTTGGTTTTAACCTACTTCAGAGTGAGCACTGGAGTCTGCTGTTAAGATGTCAGGCTGGAAGGCACCATCAGGGTACCCATCCATCTAAACTCTATCACCCAGCTGTGATGGTCTGATCCATGGGGACTTGGAGTTCTGTTTTCTGTCCAACAAGCAGATTACCTGAGTTCATAAGATGTATAGCAAGAAAAGTTATGTAATTCCTATATGGTTGTGAAAGTTTCAGAAACATAATTTTTCCTTTTGCTGCTTAGTGCTTTTTAACATTTGTCTGTTTAAAATCAAAAGTAAGTCAAAAACTCACTTAGGGGTAGTGACAAAAACCAGCTTAAATTTTAAAAAGTTACATGCCTTGCAGTTCAGCTGAGACACAGTAATTGTTGTAAACAAGGTGAAGCAATACTTGAAAAAAACCCTCACCACACAAAACAAAGAAAACCAGACCCACCTGTGACAGTAAGGAGTGTTTAAGGATGTCAGCACTGGTACAGATGATGTGAACTATACTGTTCTTGAACTTTAATTTGAAACATTGGTTAGGAGATCCAACTACAGTGTGATTAAAAAAAAAAAAGGGAGAAAATATTCCTGACCTTTTATTTGCTGTTACTTAAGAACTTGGGCTGAAGGAATCTTTTCTTTTTACAATTAGCAGTAATTACAAAAATATACACTGTTCCCAGGGCTCTGACTTCACCTTGGCTTGGTTTAGCTTCCTGTATCACCCAGCCGATGCTTTTGTACCACTCCCCGTGCTTGACATGTGCTTAAGCTTAGTTTGTCATCTGGGTCAGTTATGTCAAAATATTTTCCAATTCAAGTTTCCTCTGCTTTTCCCTTCAGCTCTTGGCTGTGACTGCTCCAACAGATTAATGAGGCTTGGAAAGGTCGACTGCTTTGCTTTGTGAAGAACTGTCACTGAGTTTTGGAGAGATAGCTTAGCCTTTTGATGGGGATTTCAGTGAGCAGAAGCCTGAAATAAGAAAGCTTGGTGACTGTAAGTAGTTTAAAAGCAAGGCATTTAAGATGAAAAATGCAGAAGCATTGTGGTTTTATGAGAAATTTTGGCAAACATTTGATAAAATTTCTACGAAAATCCACAGTAACACATTAACAGTAACTTGTTAGTTAATTAGCAGATGGTAAAAATAACCATTTGAAAAATTTGACATTTTTTACAAGGGATAACAAGTTGAGATACTTTTATGAGCTCTTTTAATCCTGATGCTCTCTGCGTATTTTACTCAACTAAAAATAAAAAATCATCCATCCATTCTTACCATAAGCTTACCAAAAGTGAATATGCAGGCAGAAAATTGTTAAATATAATCCCCATCTCTGTTTCTTTGACCCTTTTCAATTACCCTGCAGATTTAATTTTTATTAGCACTTACTTTCTCTCTCTGCCTTCAAGTTACCAGTGGAGGAATGGAGTGTTGCCGGAGGTGTGAAGTCTCAGCAAGCAGGTTTTGCAGCAGGGGTGGCTCATTTTGTGTGGTTTTGCTGTGTGATTTTTGATCCTGCTTGGATCCTGCCCTGGTGATGCCAGAGGCACTCCGAAGGCAGTGGTGCATGCAGTGAGTGTAATTCAATGTTTCCAGTCAGTTCATTCTGCAGTGCAAATCCTGGCTTCTGTCTTGTGTAAAGAAGCCTCAGAAGATTGTCACTGGAGTTTGCTGGTCAAGACAAATGGCAAACAAGGGGACTCTGAGGCATGGCAATAAAGAAAATTGGATGTTATAGTTGCCTTTGCAGTCTGACCGTGCTGCTTGTAGCAACTTCACTGCAGGGATTGGGGATAAAAGGGTTTTGCCAGTTTGCTCCCTTAAATACTTTGGAGCCCACAAACACCTGCTCAAATTGAAGTTTTTCAAATCCCAGACAGGTGTCAACAAGTTTTTAAGGTCCTCTGGAATGCAGGGCAGAGGGAGAGGAAGTGATTAAAGTGGTTCATGGTGCTCAGCCTGGGGTTTCCATGTGCTGAGAAGCTGGGAGTGATGCAGATTAAATCTTTAAGCAGCCCTGAAAGAGAAGAAGCAGGCTTTATTCTTAACAAGCAAATAGAATGCGTTTTCTGAGCAAATATTTTTCTATGCAGCGTAACCAATTACCAAATCACACACTTACAGCCTCTGCCTTAGAAAGAACCTTACTGTTAAAATAAAGGAAGTTGCTGTGTTTATCTTGTTAACTCGCTTCCCTGCAGCCACCCTGAGTCATGTGCTGCTTTGGTTGGACTGTGGGAGGGATGGAATAGCATTTTGCCATGGAGATTACAGTGCCAAAAGACTCCGTAACTAAGAGCATAAGGCTGAGAGAATTGAGATTGTTCAATCTGGAGAAGAGAAGGCTTAGGAGTGACCTAATTGTGGCCTTCCAGAACCTCAACAGACCCTACAAGAAAGATGGAGGGAGAATTTTTCCAAGAGCATGTAGTGACAGGATAAGGGGGAATGGTTTTAAAATGGAACAGAGTAGATTTAGATTTGATAGATTAGGAAAAATTCTTTACTGTGAGGGTGGTGAGGCAGCGGCACAGGTTGCCCAGAGAAGTGGATTACCCATCCCTGGGGAATGCTGGATGAGGCGCTGAGCAACATGATCTGGTGGAAGGGCAGGGAGGTTGGAACAAAATGATCTTTAAGGACTCTTCCAACCCAGGCCATTCTGTGATTCCATGACTCTATCTCAGCTTCAGTGTAAAAACTGGCAAGAATTTAGAAAAAGGTGCTGGTTTTAACTCTCTCACGGGTGTATTGGTGGGGTGGGATCAACCTTTGCTCCTCTGAGCTGGATGTCTAAGCGTCTCCTGCAGTCTTAGGAGAAATTAGCTCATGGCACCTAAGAGGTGAATATCTGTCTGCCCAAATCAGTTACTGTGAATGTCTAACTCAGATGCTGATGTGTGACTGTAGGCACTGAACATTGCTCTAGGAACACAGTGTGAATGGTTGAAAAATAATTTTGACACCTCTGTCTTCTTTTTTTTCTGAGATTTCACCTCTGTTCTTTTCTGAGATTCACAATACAGAGCTCAGTTTCTAGAGATGTCATTTGGAATTAAATATTAATTATGACTGATACTTGAATGTCTGTTTGATAATTTCTGCTCTGAATATGGCAAAGAAGGAATTGTGCATTATCTTGTAGTAATAATCTAGAGTAGTAATCTATTGGATGTGATATAAACTCTCTAGTTGGATTTTTAGAACATAGGAATTGTACTCTGTGGCTAACACACTTTAATGTGTCTGTAAGAGCCCAGAACCTGTGTGTGAGGTTATCATGGTAATTTCTGAAGAATCTAGACTGAGCTGTGTGCTGGAGACATCTGGAGCTGTGCCCATGTGACTCAGAAAGCTTAAGTACATAACTTGCCTGATTGTCAAAAGAGTAAAAAAAAATATATGTAAGAGAAGTGACTGACTAAATTTCCTACCCAAGTGGTAGAAAAAATCTGCAAGTGGTCTTAAGCCCTGCTCAGAAAAATGACTGATACTCTTTAACTTCAGGGATAGCAGATGTCCCTCTTGCAGTTTAAAAACGCTTAGAGAACTTCTGTCAAAACCACGTGTGCACAAGCTTATCTCATGTTGCTGCATGTATACAGGGGTTTTATCTTCTGTGCAGTTAATATTTCAAGAGTTGATTCTGATAATATTTTAAATGTAAGGAATTTTATTTTTTTATTAAAATAAAAAATAAATTAAAGTTCATCCAATCCAGACCATAAGCAAGTCGAAGATTTCATGATACATGGGGATATATCTTGTAAATGGGGATGGAATAGTCTTTAAGCAGAGCATGCCTGGAAACTAACTCTACTATGAGGCTGAATAAGGAAACCTCAGCAGTATCCAGTGGGCCTGAATTGGCAGATTTTTTACTGTCAATCTGGACTCCAGCTCACAAATGCTTATATGCATGGCTAAGCTACAAGTACTTTTGCCAATTTTCTGCTCCAAATCTTTTGCTGTTTTGGAGCCCCTGCAAATGACCACAAGAAACAGGTTTTATTTCTTCATGTCTGTTTGTATGGAAGATGACTTGTTGCAGATGACAGCAGAGCTGTGTAGCATTAAACTGGCCCATTTTTTACTAGCACCTCTTGGTCAGTCTATCAACAGCTATAAAAAGCTTTTAAAAGAATCTGTATGCTCACCCCAAGGCCAGAAACGAGCTTTCAACAAATGTCAGCTTTGTCAAGCTCATGTCATTTGTTTTTAAAGCATTTAGAAAAGCACTAAAAAATCAAATTTAAAAAACTCTCCTGGTGTTTCTTCAGTGGCCTCCAAAGAAAGTCTGCTAAAGGTGAGCTTTGTGAAAATGAGAAGCTGTATCAGCTGCCAGCAGGTGACTTTGTGGTGGCCTGCAGACTGCCTGTCCTGCAGATTTATTTTTCAAATAAGAGCTGCCATCAATCTGAGCTAAAGGACAGCACAGGTGCGGACAGGGTAAGGCAGAGGCTCAGCTCAGGTGGGACCAGAGCTCACCCAGTTCATTTGCTACCTCCAGCTGCTTTGAACATTTTTAGGTTTTGTGTTGTGGTTTTCAGTGTTTGCATGATTGAATTGTACAGAATTCCTCCTCTTATGTTTGTGCTTTGTCTTCCTTGGGAGCCTTTTCTTTTCTTGCCATGGACAATAAGGATTCTGAGCTGCTCGCAGTAAAAACCATGACACTCAAATGGAGTTCTGGTATCCCTCATGGAGGGTGAACTGGGAGACTTCCAAGCAAATTTTCATGAAAATTCTCCACAAGAGGCACAGGTCATTAACATGTAGTGGTCTTTCACCTGGAGTTGCTGCTTAATGAAGAGAAAAAGGGAGAAAAACTTCATGTTGAAGCTTACAGCAAAAAGTTGCATTCAAAATAATTCTCTTTGAAACATTTTAAACAGTATTTATTACTTTGATGTTGCCTTCACCATATTTTAATGCTTAATTAAAAATAAAACTACACACATCTGAAATTAAAGCTCAAATAAAGTAGTTTTGGGTTTGAGTCTTTTTTTGCTTAGACAAAAGAAAATGTCAGGCTGTTTGATGTTGGGTCACAGGAGAGGAGTACATCATTGACATGGATGTGTGTGATGTTGGTTTCCATGGGAATACTGATGTGAATGAAGATTACTTATGGGAATAAGGGCATGAAGGAGGAGGTCCACAGGCTCCAAGGAAAAGTTAGTGAGAGAAATCTGTAATTGTGGGTAGAGTCTGCAGTGGTTTCTCATTGTAGCAGAGACCTGGATGGAAAGGGAGGACTCTGCTCTCATTCCTTAAGGATTTGTCAGGGCTCTGCTATAGGATTCCTCATCTGCCCTGAACGTGATGAACCATGAGGGCCTGGAGCAGCTGGGCTGTCTCTGAGCTGCAGTCTGGCCCTCACTAACTGCTGCACACTCCTCGTGGGCAGTGTCAATAGCAGCAAAAAGCTTTGTGTTTCTCTCTCTCACCTTGTTTTTCCCTTCTCTCTTTCCTGTGTTACTCGGTTTTGTGTCTGAATAATTCTGTTTCCATTCAAGTACCCACCAGACTCCAATTTTGCAGTCATTGGAGGCCTCCAGGTGACACTTCAGCTACCACAGCAGTTGCTTTAAGGTTGCTGAAAGAAAACAATGCTAATTGTATAATTTACCTTTCCTACAGGCAAGGCACACAGTGCTGGCCCTATCAGCTGTGGCTTTGGCCTGTGTGGTGCTCTAGGTCTGGCTGCTGCACTGTCTCACCTTTGGATAAAGGACAACTCTTTGAAAAGAAATAAATAAAAATGGTGTCTATGCCTGGATGCTTTGCTGATACCAGATAACCTGTACCCCTACATAAGCACAGGTGTTTTCCAGTGTCAAGGTAAAGTCAGTGCATTAACTGTTCCTGCAGGAATGAAAATGAGCATGGAGAGGGGGGGCTGCAAAAACCAGTGTGCTGCATTTTTAGAGTGATGAATCTCTGTTCCACCGACCCAGGACCAAAGTCCAGATGGTCCCATTCAAAGTGGGCTTGTAACAGAGGCTCTTCACTGCCAGTGCATAAATGTGTGTCTGCCACACATTCTTAATTGTGACATACCTGCTGTTAAAGCTGCCCTGTGCTCTGGGCTGAGTGTTACCTGAAGGCACCCACAGCTGGGAGGAGGCAGTTCAGCTTTCTGGCTGTGAAGGATGTTGTTTCTTCTGGGGAAGTTACAAGGACACCTGTTGTTGCCTGGAAAATAGATTGGAGCCACTGGCTCTTTTTGTTTAAGGCAGCAGATAATGATCCTTGTTTGTGGCTGCAGGTCAATGTTGATGCAAACCAGGCTGAAGTCAATGAGTCACTACCAATCCCAGGAGAAGCTGAGGCCCATTAGGAAGCATTATTTAAGCAGCCTATCCTATGGGATACAGCAGAACAGAAAATACTCTGAGAATTTGCCATTGTTTTAGTTTTTATAATTGTAAGTACTTGTTCAAGACTGGAATGCTGATCCTGTGGTCTCCAGTCTGTTCCTGGTGAACAGGGCTGTGAGGATAAACAGGCACCACAGCAGCTGGCACTCATAATCCTGCTTGGCAGCCACAGCAGAGGAGCAGGAATGTGCATGAGCTCAGATGCAGAACAGCCTCCTCACTAGGGATGCGTTTCAGGTGTGCTGCTGTGGAGCTTCTTGCTTCACCTGCAGAGTGTCAGGTCAAAGAATGGCTGTTAAACATTGGTTTAAGTTACTGTTGTGGTGCTTGGTTGGGCAGGATGCAGCTTGAGAGTGCAAGTAAAAGCTTTACTGTGATTTGTCCCTCTGGCTGATTTGCAGCCCCTTGGTGCTGTTGTTGAGCACTTTTAAGAACCTCACAGCATTCGTTTTTGGTTAATTCCATTTCTCATGAAGCTACTGTCAGAGTATCAGGATGAGAGGACTAGCCAACATGCATAAGTGTAGGTACACAGTTTGTGGTAATTGGGAGTGGGGCTGTGGCCCAGCCTCACCCCTGATGGGCTACAGCTGTGAAAAGCAGGTGAGCAGCATTGAAAGCAATGAGACATGGAGTGCCCAGGTGTACTGACCAGCCATGGAAGGGAACAGAAGGCACACAGGTGCAATGCATGAACATGAGGGGTATAAAAGGTTGGGCTAAAGAACAAGAAGGGCAGACACTTGCAGCCTTCTGACGTGACAGGATGTTCCTCTGTATGGGTTGAAGCTTTCTGAAGTTGTGTGATGATACTCTGTGTCTCGTGGCTGTCTTGAGTGCAGCATATGCTGTGATGTGTAGGTACTAAAATAAATGGAGAAAGCTTGGTATGGGTAGAAGGTAAGTAAAAATGCACCCATAAGACTTAAAAATGACAAAATCTTGGAATTTTTTGTAACAGAGCATGACCAGTGTCATACTGGCAGATTGTCTCAGTCATTTTGTATACAAATGTATGATGCTTTTTAATTTTCTCTTTTTGCAGGGCCCTGAGTTGATGAATAAATACGTTGGTGAGTCTGAACGAGCAGTGAGAGAGGTGAGAAAGGGCAAGCTGTGGATAATGTTAGATACTAAGCTTCCTTGGCTTTCAAATTCTTCTCTGCTTTTGAGGTTGCTGTTAAACTTTCTGAAGAATTCCTTCTAGTGTAAGGTTAAACAGAAAAGAAGAAAATGAAGCAGCAGGGATATTTAGCTTTCTCCTGCCTCTATCTAGTGATACATGTCAAATTTGGGATCCTGTGGCAACTGTTTACTACTGTTTTGAAATAAAAACAGCCTAAGATAAGACAGGCTGATGTGAAGCTCTGTAGCTCTTGAGGTGTGCAGGGGGTGATAGTGTACTGTAAATAGGTTCCATCCCTTAAACCTGGGTATTTCATTGTTGTTTTTTGTAGATCTTCAGGAAAGCCCGAGCAGTATCTCCTTCAATTCTTTTCTTTGATGAAATAGATGCCTTGGCAGTTGAAAGGGGAAAGTAAGTAATCCGGTTACAAAAAGAACAGACATTATTTCGTGATAAATTGCTCTTACACTGTACAATCACAAATTTATTTACCTTTACAGAATTATTTTATTAAATATCTTCATTCTTTATACAGAAGGGTAACATGTGACTTTTACTCAAGCTTGTTTAACTTGGCATGAACAGGTAAGCTAATGGAATTCCTCCTTTCTCATCTCATTAGCAGGAATGAACCTACTGGTTCTCATGCTCTTTGGCTCTTTTCTGTGGTTTTACCTTTTATTTCCAGTAACTTAGCGCCTTTCTTTTCCCAGGGTTGTTGCCCTGGCCCAATTTGGTGTCTCCATCAAGCAATACGATAATAAGCTACATAATGCAAATTTCTAAGGAGAATACTCATATACGTAAATTTTACCTATGTTTAAGCATTTTGCCAGACTGGGAAAAACTTCATTAAAAGATTTGGAAACACTTGTGTCCTTTCATGTGTGACGTTAAGAAGGGATTATTGTGCAAACAGCTAATGGTAATTTTTTTTTCAATATCCTGCTTGGTGATGATTCTGAGAGATGTTTAGCTCATGTCTGAAGTAGAATTATTGCAGTTTTTAGTTGCTACTACAGCATTTAAGATTTGACAGGCTCTGTAAGTGGACTTTCTTGGGGGATAGCTCCTTACAAATGTAACTGCTGCTTGCTGTTGCAGTAAGTACTTCAATCCTGTTTTATTTTGCATGAAAAGCTGCAGAATTAGTGCATTGGAAAGTATTTGTCCTGTTTAAAAGCACGTCAAAATTTCAACATTTTTCTGGGGCAAAAGCTCCCTCAGCATTCCTGCAGATTCTTTTGTGTTGCAAGAAGGGCATTTGTATCTTCAGGAAAGGATAAACAGGCATCATTTTGATGTTTCGGTGACATAAATTGTGTCACAGGAAGGTGGCATCACATGTAGCATAGAGCTGCCCTGTGAAGCTGCTAAGAAATGAACATTCTTGCTGTCAAAAATGCAAAATCGGATTGAAGATGTTTTCCTCAGAACCCTTCTTATGTGCCATGTATGCAGCTGTGAAACGTGAGCTTTCTAGAAGTGCTATGCACTGAAGCAACAGAGAAGGTGCAAAACTGTTTGCTTGAATCAAGCCAGTGGAGGGAAAAAAAAAAGTCATCCCCTGCTGCAATTGTTGATGTGTTTAGCTTTCAGAACTAGCACTTCATCAAACCTCTTGGAAGGTTAAACAGTCTTTTCACACAGTGCCCTGGAGGTGTTGAGTTTGTTTGTTTGTTTGCTTGTTTGCTTGCTTTTTTAGGGAGTAAACAACCTGATTTTACCTTACCTGGGACTGTCTGTGGAGGGTAGTAGGCCTGGCACAGCTTGCTGAAGAATGTGGTGTGACCTGCTCTTGTGTTGTGCTGGAGACATCTGGTTTTGGAGCTTTAGAAAGAACAGGGTGGGACACACAAATATTTCATTGTCAAATCTGAACCAGATGGGAGGTAGAATATGTAGCAGAGTTCTCATAAAATCCATCTGAAATTAAATGGTGTAGGAAACCAGACAAGGCACTTATTAGAAATAGCCCTTTTTTACAGGCTGACTTTGCACAGTAGGAATTTGCAAATGCACTAGAGATGCTAAGGATTTGTGGCCTCTGGAGATCCATTTCCTGTACTATTACTGACCGTGCTGAAGTTTTCAAGGAAACACCTGTTTTTATTGTCTCCCCATTCTCTCTGTTGGCTGAATTAGTTTTCTTTGCCTTGGCAATGAAGAACACTCTGTGATACAGCTTTGTGAGAGTTCAAATCCTTGATAGGATGCTGTGGGCTTTGTGCAGAGTGTGCCACATTCCATATCTCCTGTGTAGGCAACCTGTCCTGATCCTACCAGGGAATGTCCAGAAATCCAGAGAATCTGAAGCTGTTAAGTTATGGGAGTAATTTTACATATAATTCTGATCAGAAATACAGATGTGAAATAACCGTGAGTAAATCACTTAATGCTTTTGTTCTTCAAAGCATCCTGCTAAGTATTCATTAACCCATTATTCAGATTTGACTAAAGCTTGTGTGTTTAAAACACGCATGTTTTGCTGCCAGCCTTCCGTAGACATCACTAAACAATCCTTTCTCAGCAGCAGGCTCATATGAACTAATATATTTTGTAATTAAATGAGTGTAGAGGTAGACAAAGACAGCTAAAGAATTTTCTTGTTTGGACCATTCATAATCTCTCCTTTGCATCAGGTGGTGGGTTCTGTCACTGCACAAGCCATTACTCCATGGCAAACACTGGGGCTGCACACAGTTATGCCACAGTGGTTTATTTACTGCTGATTTCCAAGCTGTAATTCATTCCATAATTGTAATACGTCTAACACGCTAGCTGATGTAACTGTCTGGTGTAGCAGTTTTGTTTCACAAAATCTATTTGTGTGGGTTTTTTAGTTAGAACTAATAATGCTTTGAAGTCAGCAAAAATTATAGTAATTGACATTGTTCATTGTCAAAATGTTTTATTTGGAAAAGATTTTTTTTAATCCAGCCTGCTTAGAAGTTCCATATGTTTTATTGATATGAACTAAGCTCCTGGATTTTTTTCTTGGCTGTCCACACTGTTCCTATTTTGCATGTAGGCAATGCACTAATGCATATTAATCAAGGAATTAAGAATGTGGGCTGGATACATTCCAGTGTTAAAGACAGTTTATGAAAATATAATCCTGCAGCTCTGAAGGAAAATAGTTCAATGTCAGGAGCAATTGCTTGAGCGAAAAATCTGATTATCCTTGATGTAGGAAGTCAAGAGGGTGATTCTGAATGGACTTGAGTTGCCAGTGTGGTAGTGAAGACGTAAAGATACTTTGAGCTGTGTTCACTTCTGCATTTTGTTCTGTTACTCTGAGCTTCTACCACGCATGGAGGATTTTTCCATCTCTTTCTGATCTATGCTGAGATGTTACAGTAAGTTTAGAGAGAACTGAAAATGAAAAATTAGTGGCTGAGTGGCCTGACTGTAGAGAAAAAGAGAGGCATTCACCGTGACTGTTTCTAAAGAACAAATGATAAACCTGCAGCAGAAAAGGTGGTAGAAAGTTAGAGGTGTCACAGTGAGGTTTGAAGAGGAGAAATTATTGAGAAAGGGAAAACTTCCGCAGTCATGCACTAGGAGAAGTGAACCATGGAATGCATGGAGCCTTTTCCTCTGCTTTGTGGTTCTAATTAGCATTTGCTTGCACAAGCAGATTATAACTTTTTCTTGTCTTTCCCCATACTTTTGAAAGGTGCTGTTGTGACTTTTTGTAGGACAGATTGCACTGAAGCAGGACTGGTCCAGATACGGTAGAGTGTGAGGAGGGAAGTTTGCCTTGAAGTAATCCTGTGCTTGCACAAAGCTTGGGAGGCTTTACAAATTGCACAGCTGCTGAGAGTTATGGGTATTTGTTACCCTCAGTATCCTGACCATGTAAAACCTAATTCTTCTGGCCATTAGGGTTTGCCAAGAGGGAAATGGCTTGGTAATTAGACTTGAAAGTGATGAATGAGCATGGGTCTGTGTAAATGCAGCGCAGACAGTCTGTTTGCTGAACTTCAGAAATCTCTCTGCTTTGGAAATGGGACATTGTTTATATAAGTAGGATTTTTCGGCAAGAGACATCCTTTTCTTGTTTTTCAGAAGCAAAGCATTTCCCCTTTAACTGCAAGTCTCTATAATGGAGGATGGGAAATGTGGCAGACTGCTGTAAAAGGCACTGATAAATTCTATTTTCCAAGGGGAAGAAAAAAAAAGACAAGGGATAAAATCAGTACCTTGCATTTGACTTGTGGAGGCCGAAAGTTGGTAGATGAGTGTTGCTAGCCTTTTCAGAGTGAGGATAGAAGTAACAAAGTGAAGGGACTTCGGTACCAATCCCCTGGAACCACAACATGATGATGCTTTTTTTGGGGAAATATGTTATCCTCTATGTTGGGGGGAGCATAGATAGATTCCTAAGCCACAATTTAAAATAGTCGGAACCACTGAAAGATACACTGTTTTCACTTTAGGTATTAAAATCTTTGCAGCCCCAAGTTTTGAGGCTCTTGGGCTTTTAGAAGAACCTGTGAGGAACAGCAGCTTCTCTTCTGTCATGTACCACCTCTGCCTTGAACAGAGATAGTAATAAATCATCTCTTTTTAAACCAAGATACCTTTCTGGGATATTTTAGCTCATATTTATTTATCCTCTACACTTGAACTTGTCATTGTATTTTAGTGCCTGTCCAAATTCCCTGTTGCAGTGGGCAGCGCCTGTCATTGAAGGAGGTCAGTGTGTTGCATCCAGTAATGAAACTCAGAGGCTGGATTCTGTGGGGATACAGCAAAAGAGAGAGGTTCTTGGCAGAAATCCACCTTGTACAGGGTAAACTAGCAGTACTGAAGCTGGAGGAAGTATTGCTCCGTAATGTTTCTCATGCAAAGACAGAAGACCGTGAGCAAAGTATACGTGGAAGGTATGGAGTGTCCCTGTGCCATGATTGTTGTGAGGGACCCAAATCTTGTTCAGCTCAGCAAAGAACTTTGTGTTTCTGGCCTTTGTTGGCACTGGTGTCCCTGAATTGGGGGGCATCAGCAGATTCCCTGAAATATCTGAGCTATATTTGCATATGATGGAAAATTGAGGCATTCAAAACTTTTGTGACTGCTGTATGAATTCTTTAAGGTTTTGGAATTTGTTATCCAAACGTTGTCTGGGGAAAAAAGCTGCATGCATGCCTAGGGCCAGTTTTTTATTTTAGGCCTATCAAGGAGTGGTGAAAGAGAAAAGTTTTGAAACAATTTTATTGAACAGTAAAGCTTGTAACTGATTTTGGAAGAGCAGTTTTAACAAATAGCATTACCCGTAGTTCATGCATGTATACAGTAAATGTCTGCAGTCCTTTTAATTTTAAAGTAAAGTTGTTAGTGCTTTTGGCTATCAAGAATCCTTTATCACAACGTGGTTTTGAATCTGTGTTTCTTCCTTTTTGTTTACAAACACAACTAATTTGTAACTTCCCAGCCTGCATTATAATTCAGATATTTGAAGCTAATAGAGACTTTCATTGACATCAGTGAAAGCAGGACTGTATGCATAAACCCTTTTCCTGTAGTCATCATTTTAATGATATGCAGGAAGAACATAATTGTAACTAAAATTTATGAACAGTGAACCTATTATACATAAATATTGTTGTAATGAAATGAAATCCAGTCTAGTTAGTTCTAGGTCTAAAATATAGCTTAAACTGTGCTTGCTTGCCAGATAGACATGATGGATTATAGGTTTAAACTTGATTAACTTCCAGGAATGCACAGAGGAGAAATGCTGAGAAAAACAGAATGAAAGGAAATGGGAAATTTACTGTGCATCAGGTGTGTGCTTGGTTTGGGGTTGCTTTTTTTTATTTTGTTTCATTGCATTTTTTCTAAGGCACTATCAGTGTTAGCAGAATAGGAGAAGTCATGATGTTAATGTCCTTCCTGTGTCAGCCAGACAGTGCCAGGGCCAGCTGGAAGTGTGGGCTAATGCCAGTCTTTCATGGATGTGCATCTGGAATTAGCTGCAAGCAGGTGGAAATGGGTGATGGCTCACCACCTAGTCACTCAAGCATTTGGAGATGTGCTTGGGGAAAGCCCTCTGGAAGAAAGCCTGTTGATTCCAAACCTGTCTCAAGCTGGCTTCTTTCCTCCTTTTCTCTCCTTTCATTGTGTTTCATTTTTCTAGGCCTACTTCATTAACTTTTGGAAGCTGCAATAATGAGAAATTCAGGTGAGTGGAAGAGGCTGCTTACACAACCGTGAAGGATAATTAGGATGTGTCTGCAGCTGTCTGCAGGCCATTTGTTTCAAAGTCACCTGCTGACAGCTGAGCACTGTTTCCTGTTGTCACAAAGCTCATCATCTTTTTAGGAAAGCTTGCTTGCAAGCTGGAGACCATTCAGGGAGTACTTGGGGTTCTTTTATTTTTCTGTGCTCTTCTAATGCCTTGAAAACCAAATTACATGAATGGCCTTTAATCAGCGAATCAACAGTTGGCAAAACATCATTTTGGTGTGGAGGTGACCATGAAGATAAATGTTCTACCCAGACTGAATTTCCTAGACTTTGCCTAGGTTTCCTCTGGATATTTTCCTTCTGTGGTACTTGAATTTTGTGCTTGAGAAAACAGGGAAGATATGAAACGATGTAGTGGGTAGCAGTTGATACAGGTGTGTACAGTATCCAACAGCATTTAATTGTAAGGTGATGATGGAGGGAAGGGTTTAGGATCATCTTCTTTCAGGGTTTTCCTGATCACAAAGGCAGGAAAATTCCCTCCCATGAGAAATGTTTGTTGTCTGAGCACTGAAGGGGCTTGTGTACTAGTTTGTTTTGGGGTTTTGGTTTTTTTTTTTTTTTTTCAATGAATAGTGAAGCTTTAAATTATAATATTAAAGATTTGCATGCTGTATGTTGTTCTTAGGCTTTTTAACAACAACTAAGCCTCTAGTATCTGTAGTGGTCTGAATAATAGTCATTGAAGTTGTACCTTTCACATGATATAACATTCACAGAAGTAAATTTGGCCCAGTGTTTTAATATTGGACAAGCCTGCTTTTCCTGACTGGTATGGCAGTGTCCATTCTGCTGGACAAAATGCCCCAGTGATAGAATTTTTGCACAAAATTTGTTATCTGGGGCCATCCTGCAGTTATTGTCTTCCTGGTAATGCTATTGAAGTAGATATTTTTTTATTTTTCAAATGCTGTGGAAAACCATAACCTGCCAAAGCCATGTTTGACCTGAGTTCGTGAGGGAGAGCAGTAAAAGAGTGTTACAGTTAATTCTGATCGTGGCAGCCAGATGGAAAAGCCGGGCTTGGCAGGTGCTCCTTGCTGACAGGTTCCCCCTGCAAAGCCCCGACAGAAATGTCAGCCTCAATAAAAATCCTTCAGGCTGTGTGAGCGAGGCGGCTCTCACGTGGAAATCTGCTGGCAGGGCGCTTCTGGATTTCAAAAACCTTTTACCTCTGTGCTTCATGGAGAGGTGGAGAGTCCTGCCAGGAGGGTCTATTTCAACATGTTGAAATTTTTTTGATACTGAGCATTTTGTCATGTCAATGAGTTTTACATTTGTTTTGATATGAAATTATTTCCAGAGGTTCCAGTGAAAGGGTTGAGATGATACCGCATCTACAGGTATTTTTAAAACCTATAAATTTTGATTATGATTGAGATTCTTTTGTTTGGGGGGGAGGGGGGGGGATAATAAAAGCTGGGTTTTATCCATATGTAAATCTTGCCTGATGGTATATTTTGGAAGAAAGGTGGGCTGGACTCCCTTGTCACAAAACCCGCATTATAGATTTCAGCCATGTGGGGATTAATCCATCTGTAGTAATTTATCCTGGGTACTTCTCCTGAGGTCTGACTCTGACCTCACAGCTCTGCCTGAGGTAGGGTCAGCTGTGCAGGAGAGGGGTTCTTCTAGAATTCCTCCTGCTTTTGCAGCCTCACAGTTGCTGTCATGTTAACAGCTCTCAAAATGGTATTGTGTGAAGATTTCCTGCATTTCCACAACTACAGTTTAGCAGTGTAATTAAATTAAGGTCCTGCTTCTGAAGCCAAGGTGTTCCGATAGGCTTCAGTGCCATTGAAATCAGTGGTAGGATGGAGAGTCACTGGCTCTCCTTTATGAGATTTAAGTGGTGGTGGAGACTTAAATACATTTTTCAATGAAAATGACATCTGGTGTTGGAAAGCCAGTGAAATGAGTATTTTTTCAGAAGTGCTCTAGATGGTCAGATGATGCAAATGTATGTTTGCTTTAGCTCGCAGTGGTGATGCTTACCAAATTTCATTGTAGGGTGAAACCGCAGTGACTGCATTCTCAGACTGTTTTTAGTTTTCAAATATTAAAAAATGTGTTAGAAAAAGGGTGGGGGAGAGGAAAGGAAATTAAATAAGTAAAAATGTACAAAGCAAGAAGTTGCTGTCAAAGAATACCTATAGCAGGACGGATAGCAGATTTAAATGTGATTTCATACATCTGGTTGTGTCTGGAAACAAAATCTTATTGGCTTGAAGATCTGTATAAGCTAGTGAACTGTATGTATTCCTTGGTGCAGTGATAGGATCGGGCTGTGGTTGCTTTTATATCCCCTGGAAGAAGTATGAGGGTGGTTTAACGTGTCCAAGGGGAAATTTCAGTGCCCACTGATATGTGAATCCAGCTGGCTTGAACAGTCATTGGATAAAGCCAGAGGAGATAGAAATAAAAGCTGGGGAGAGCTGTTTCCTGCTAATTGATTTTGGAGCTGGTGCTCCTGATCTCAGGTCCATCAGACAAAGGCATAATTAATTCAGATTAATTGTGAGTCTTTGGTAAACTGTAGAATACATGGTTTATTCTGCCAAACTGTGTTTTGGGAATGCCTTTAGCCAAAGTAAAATACCAAGAAAAGGTTTGTCATTCATATTCACTGTGGATAGTTTTACCTAACAGGCTTCAGGAATCTTCTCTGGTGGTCAAGCTGAGTGCCTGTGCAGGCATGCACATGTGCTTTGTCTGAGACTGGTGGGACCACTTGCAGGATTAGCTGGAATATCACATAGAGGAGGATTTCTAACTGCTGTAATGACTTTTCTCTACCTGTAGAAACTTCATTGAGGATTGTAAATAAAGTGGAGTTGGCAAAAAATTAAAACAACACATAGCCTAATGTATTTCGTTAGGGCAGCACCAGCAATTGCCGGAAATTCTCAGGCAGGTTGCTCTTTGCTCACACGTTTTTTATTTTGAAGGTATTTGTGGTTGGGGCACGGCTCCTGCGTGCACACAGCCGTGCACACACATGGCCCTGCGTGGATTATGTGAGGGGCTTAGCTCTGGCTGCCTGGATTTGCAGGCAGCGTGTTGACAGGAAATTAGTTTGTACCAGGACGTGCCTTTGGAGGACCATTTCCAGGCAGTTGTGAGGATGACATCAACGTGTGGAGGTCAGGTGGAGGCTGGGGGGGCCAAGACAGCCCCTTGGCTAGAAGTTGGTTTTGGCAGTGCCTCCGTGGAACTGGAGGGTTAATCATGGTTTGTTTCTCTGGCTGCTGTTTGCGTCAAAACTCTGGGCAGCCTTAATGAATGCTGCCTGTGTTAATTTGGAAACCTTGCTGGGAAACCATGGGAAAATGGAAAATCGCATCCTTGCGTGTCACCCCTGGAATTAACGGCTCAGGCAGCACCAGAGCTCTCGGAGCACACCATGGCTCTGAGACAGCTCCCAGCAGCTGGGGAAGAGATCTCTCCTTGTGCCTGCCTGGGATTGTTACAGGGTGTCCTCTTCAGCCAAAAGCTAATTTATTGTAGGCTGTGCTAAAATGGTGCAGCGTGTGATAGCTTAGTGAACTATGTAAATCAGAGCACTGACATTAGAAATCCATTGTGTCATAGGACCCAGGCACTTCTTCACTTGATACTGGCTTTGTTATTGTTATTTTTTGCATGCATGGACTTAAAATTGTTTACTTCACTTTTAAGAGATAATAATGAAGCCCCTAATAATGTCCTAGAAGCCCTGCTATTGTTTGAGCTGTATTATACCATGAGTGATTGCCTAACTGCAATTTTCTGATGATGCCCTAATTGCATGGAAGTCTTTGCAATGTGCACTTCCTTGTGGGGATTTTCCTTAGAATAAAGACTTCTTTAATGTGTTGTGGGTTTTGGTTTTGATTTTTTTTTTCAGTGTGAAGCTTGTAAGAGAAATGTTTATCTTGGGGAAAGATGTAATATCTGTTCAAGCCACCTCTCTCTCAAACTATTTTTTTTTTTTTTTAAGGAAACAGAG
Source organism: Leptocoma aspasia (assembly GCA_013399835.1). NCBI lineage: Eukaryota > Metazoa > Chordata > Aves > Passeriformes > Nectariniidae > Leptocoma > Leptocoma aspasia. Next base: position 145,557 of record VXAX01001316.1, on the reverse strand, counting down.
AAAAGTTTAGCCTCTCCACCAAAGTCTTCTAGCTTCAGATCATCTCATATATCGTTAACATTTTTGTATCAGTTTTACAATTATTTTTCCTTTGCTTAGCATTTTCTTTTGCTCATTCTATTGAGTATAAAGTTGAGTAAAATTGAAACTCATGCAAGATGGGAGGCCAGGATCCCTACTGAGACTAGCTAATGTTACAAAGTTGATTTTAATTTCCTTTAAGCTATGTGTCTTTCCAAAAGCATTTGCTATCCATGTCCAACACCTGAAGTGTTTTATCACACTCAGCCCTCTATTAGTGAGACTCTGACCCATGGGTACATTAGAAATGCTCAAATATGTCTTGGGAATTTCCAGTGTGGCTGCAGAAACCCCAGAATCTGACAACCAGGTAACCCAAGTCACTTCTCTAATATTTCTTAGCAACCTAAATATTTTACTCTCTTAGCCAACATTTATTATAGCTCCTTAAAGATGTTTTCCAGACTGGGTGTGCTAAGTTCACTGTTTTGCTCTGGAAAATTGCAGAACCAGTTGTAGGATAGGAAAGTTAGGGGATTTATTTGGAGCTGTACAACAGTGATGGAGCCCTTAATGTTGCTTTGGCTCTGGGACATCACTGTGGTTGCAGGCAGGCTGGTGGCGGATGGCAGTGCTGCAGCAATGTATGTGTATGATAACTGTACAGCTCTATTTGTGCACTCTCTGTCTGATGGAAATGATTGGAGCACTTACATTTTAGTATATTTACTGTTTTTATTTTTGGAAAATGAAAACATCAGGATGATCATACTGCACTTCAGTGTGTGTAGGTGCCTGTTTATCTGTATAAACATTAAAGAGAACTTTTGGAAAAGGACTTTAAAAAAATTTGAGATTAAAATAGATTTGGTCTTGTTTTAAGTATCAGACTTCTTTTTGCTTCTTAGTTTATAGGGATCCTGAAGAACTGGAGAGATTAATTTTCTCAAATTGTATTGAAAAGAGCCTTTTTAAGGGTAGAGAAGTGAAACCTTCCCCTGTGCAGCAGAGGAGGGAATACCCCTGGAGGAGCAGTCCTGTTGGTGAAAGATGATGAAGGTGTCTGCCTGCCATCCACAGGGGAAGTTTGTGTGGAAAACAGCGAGGTTTTGGTGTGTGCCAAGAGTAGGATTCTCAGTTTCTGGCAAAGGAGGATAAAACTCACATTTTTGGTGCAATTTCCAGCTGCTGTCCCTAGCCTGCTTCAGTTTCCCTGCCCTTTCTTAGCAGAGGGAATACTTTATGCTTGTCTGCTTAAGTTTTTCACATACTGGTGATTTCAAAACTGGAATTTTCAGTTTTTTTAGTGTTGAGTTTTTTCCCTGGTATCTGGAAAACAAACTGAGTTAAAGGACTGACAATGCAATTATGAGGCAGTTGATCAACACTCAATTTATTCTCTTGTGATGGAGAGAGTATAAAAACACAGAGCAACTCTGCAAAAGACATAACTGCCTAATTTTTTATACTGCTTAGGGTGGTGTAAGCTCTCACTTGGATGGTGCTAAAAATGAAAGCTTGTCTGACTAGTAAAGAAGCTGCATGAATTCAGTTTTCTTAAAAATGTTTATTCCAGACACCCACATTGTGCTAAGTACTTTACAACCTCCATAGCAAGGCAGTAAGTAAAAAAAAAAAAACACCCTAATCTCAGTTGCTTTGCTGAATGCTAAGAAAACCTATGGAACTCAAATTCTCTGATTTGGTTTTACTCACTTCATATCACTGATGCTGTTTCAGAGGCTGAAGGCAAAATTAAATATTATGAAGAATTAAGGCGAAAAGGTGCATCCCTGTAAATTGGAAAGAATAGTGTATCTTTTCCTTTCTCCTATTTCTAGCAAGGAAAAGATAATGCTGTGACTTTTTTTTTTTTCCTGTAAATCAGCTCTTCAGGTGCTGGGAATGTAGCGGACCGTGTCTTGGCTCAGCTGCTGACGGAAATGGATGGGATAGAACAGCTGAAGGACGTGACAATTTTGGCAGCTACAAACAGACCGGACGTGATAGACAAGGTACAAATAGATGCACTGTCTGTATCCTGTTCCTCTTGAAAAGACCAGATTTTAGTGTAATTCTGTCCTCTTCTACTCTCCAAACTGTTGTCTGATCAATTTAATGATGAAGAGTAGAAGTTTGGAAATGAAGGCAAGACAGAGGAATGCTTCATGTCCCTCACTATTTTTCTCCCCTCTACTGAATTTTTAACAGAAAAAACAATGTTTTATGGTAGCCTTAAATATTTGTTTCCTAGGAGAAGTTTTCCTTGAGTCCAGCTCATTGAACTGGTGCAGCAACATTTCTGTCAAACTGCTGCTGTGGTTTTTGCTTCTGTTGTGTTTATTTATGCAGGAGTTTGCTGGTTTCATTAGTTACTTCCTTTCAGGGATTAAATGTCTCAGCAATTCAGTTACCAACTGTAAACAGGGAAATTTCTCCTTAAATCCCAAGGCAGCTCTGCTGGTGTGACAAGAACATTTCACGTTCATAAAATCTGGAAGGTTGTAACACTTACTGCAGAAAATGTTTGTCCAAGCATAAACCCAACCCAGCAGTCCTCTAGAAAATCCACTTTAAAACAGTTTACCACTGCTGTGTCTTCTCACAGCTAAGTGCAGTAGATGGATCAGTCTGAAGTAATTTCCTTTAAGCTATGATTTGTAGTGTTGGTAAGGTTCTTTATTCCACAGCTTTTCACCTTCACAACATTAATGAATTTGACACATTAATGAATTAAGTTTTCATGATCTTTTTAGAGTTTCTTATAAGTTTCTTAAATAATTCTCACATTTTAAGCTGGTTTTGGAATAGTCTTTTCTGTTTTTCTTGGAGCATTCAGGCATAAAATACATATGAAATGTGTATGTTTAAGGTATGGTTTGCATGCACATGAAGTCTTGAGAAAAATACTTGCATTTTGGCTCCAGAACACAGCCTCTTCCCTTTTGAACTGAAGGAAGCTACACAACTGATGGAGATCTGATAAAGGCTTTCTCAGAGCTTACTTGTACATTTATCTGTGAGCCTGCCATGGCAAAACAGAGCTAGCAAACAGTTTTCAGTAAAAGATAATAAAACTTATCAGTGAAATGTGTGCTTGTGCAAGATTGAAACTTTCAAGATTTCACTTTTGTCAAATTGATTTTGGGTGGTTTTGGTGACTGTTCTTTGGGATAAGACTAAGTTGAATTTGAAAACATTCTGATTGTTGAACAGCAGGGAAATTTCCTTTGGAGTCAGTTTCATGTTCTACTGTGTTGTCTTCATCACCACCTGGAAATTGAGTTCTCTGTCATTCTCCCTTTTGCTGGATTTCTCCTGGGCACACAGTGAACACTGCTTTCTCATATATTAGGTTTTATTTGAAATACTGGCAATATTGGAGCAGAACTACCATGAATTAAGGGTACCACCCTGCAATAGACAGGGCTTTAGGATAGAACCTAAGTTACTATGTACTGTACCTACATCATTCCAGATGCGAATCCAGACCTCTTAGCCTGGAAATGAAAGTTTTTGTTTTGATATGATGCATAAAAATGTCTTCTGTACATATGAATTTTATGGGAGTGGTGAGCTTTTAAGAATGAACAACACAGTTTTGTTATCCAGAACAGACAGGTTGTACTAGGCCATTGCCTTCTCCTGGGTCCATGCAATATTTGCAGTGCATGAGTTGCACTTTTTCCCTTCCCTGGAAGAAAGACAATGACACCAGAAAGCATTTGTACTTCACTAATGAGAAATCTTTCAGTGGGAGCTTTTAGTTTACTCTGTAATTGGTGATCCCTTTGAGAAGGTAAGAATTTGTTAAATTAATATTTTATAGGGAAATAGTTATGTATGACAATAAGTGTGTGTCCTGTTTTCATAGGTATGGTGACTATAATTTTTTGATGGTATGACTTTTACATATGGTATAAAAGTGTAATGCAGTTTCTGTTCTCTACTTCCAAGGACTGGGAAAATGTCTGGAATACTTTTTTGTGACTATTCTTCAGCTTTTCAAATCAAGAAATGCATGAGGAATGTGTGTTTTCTAAGGTTACTATGCCAGCAAAATTGGTAACAATCCATCCAGCATTTTAATTTATGTGGCTCCTGCTTAAATGAAAATGATGTGATGATTAATCTCTTGTAATTTGCAAACAGCAAGTGGGGATATCAAATGTAAGGGTATTCCCCAGATCCTAGTGCAGACTTCATTATCCCTGCAAGCACTACAGTACGTTGCTTTCGGAGAGTGAATAGATTTGAGTCAAACTTTATACAAAGTTATGTGTGATGGGAAACTTGTTTGGACTTGTCACAGATGCCTATTAATAACATATTTCTCTAAGATGTCATAATTGTATTGAAATATTATTGCATCTTAAAGTTGTGTCTTATGTTTGTGTCTCAGCTACTTTGCATCTTACTCGTGTGATGCTGGAGAGACTTTGGAATAGTTTCTATTTTCTGTAAGAATACAAACCCAGCATGTACTGTTTTCAGCCATGTATGGTACAGAAAGTGATTTCTCTTGGAAGGGAAATATTCTGGAACAAGATGTTCTGAACATTCTTTGAAAGTGATACAGAAACAAAACACTCTGAGTCAGTAATAGTAGTAAAATCTTTCCTTTTCTTCTTCATTCTATAAGCAGAATTGATGAACAACAACTGGAAAAACTGCCTTTTGGTTTTGGTGACTTACCCACTCAGGAGTGATTTTTCATGCCTAAAATATGTAGCAGTAACTTTATGGAGCTGCTTATGATTCAAAGCCTGTTTGTATTTTCCTATGCATCAGTTGTCCTAATGAGAGATCACTCATCCCCACATAAAGATTTTTGAACCCCGTGTATAAATTGCTCAGCTTGAAATGAAATGTTCTGTCCAGACATACATGTGAACAAGTTTTCAGGTGTAAACCTGAAATTTCTACATTACAAAAAAACCCTAGATTTACATGGAAGAAAACCTAGACAAACCCATCAGGATTTTGTATGCCCTGTTTTTCCTTTTCTCAGTGGAACCTGTTTTCCTGGTCTTTTAGTGCTGGGCTTACTTCTAGTGTCAGAAGGGTGGATTAGTATCATTACCTACCCATGCAGTTATCTTTTTTCCCCTCTTAAGCAGCGTTTCAAACTCCATTAGTAAGGGTACATAGGGAAAAAGGGAGACTCTCAGATCCCCTGGGACTTCGGTGAATGTTTTAGCACAGGAAGCAATATGCACGTTGCTGCATCGGATGGTTTTCCCTCCTGCTGGGTCAAATTTGAATGTCAAACACTTTAGCTGTGATGTAAAACACCAGGCGCTGAGTGAAGGGGTGGCCCGTGATACAGGATCACATCATGGTGTTCCTGACAGCTTCACTTCTCCTTATCTTGGGGTGTAGAAAAGAGGTATCCTCAAATATGCTATTTGCATAAGAACGACAGGATGTGATAGGACAAATGAAGATGAATGCGAAGCTGTGCTGTCAGCATTGCCCATTGTCTCCAGATTGATGGTGGTCTGGATTTTGTCTGCATTCATGGGCTTCAGTGCAGTTTGAACTGGAAGCTGTCCTGGTACCAGAATACTGAAGAGCTGAACCTTTGCAAATGCTTTGTTAGCACAGGAGGGCAGTGCTCGGCTCCCCGTTTCCAACCATCATGCTTGTTGCTATAAAAACATGTGTTTTGCATATTGTGCCGGTTCAGGGGATTTTTCTTGCCTCCTTTTGCATGTTTATTTTGCTTTTAAAAAACTTCCTGTTCCCTAGCCTTCCTCCTTACTTTTTTTCTCTTCCATCACCTGAAAGTTTTGCTGCTCCTTATGTAAGGTTTGTTGACTTCATTCTATTAACCACTGGCTTTGAATTCAGCTTATTTTGTTTAAGAGTCACGTGAATAACACTGAGTTTTCTGTTCTGGTTGCATGAACAAAATAAAACCGAACTGCAGCTGATATTCTTCCTAGCAATTGCCAAACATGAGGAAAGGGAATAAAGCTTCCTTCCCCCAGGCTTCAGTTGGATTTGAAGGAATCTTCTGGGCAGAGAAATCAAGCGGAGAGTTATCAAATTGATCTGCCCCTCAAAATGTTGATTACTACGTAGTTATGGGACAATCTTAATTTAATGTGGCTTGTTTTGATGAAAATAAAAAATGTGTGATAGAACCATTTGGCAGAATCAGTAAAGAAATTATAATTTCTTGCCGGCAGCGAAAGTGAATAATCTTTCCTCTTTAAAAACATCAAAGTTCACTCTTTCTGAAGGCTCATGGAAGAAATTCAAATATTTAAGGTTGCATTTTTACAAGTTAAAAGGAATAGGAAAGAATCTAGCACATTTACTCATTATCGTCTGGAAATGTGTATGTGCTGTTACAGAGCAGGTGATGCGGTGGCATAATTTTTACCTCAGTACCACGTCATATATTCTCCTGTTTACATATTTGCCTATTTGTGATTTCTGTTTTGCCCAGATACATCTCACTAAAGGTTATTCCTGTGTTACAACTCTGACTTGGTAGGATTTCAGTTTTCCCAAATGTTGTATAGGACTGTAGAGTTAGGAGCCACATAATCCATCATGTGTCTTGCAGTGGCAGGGAAAGAGCAGAGTAAGGAAAGGGGGATAAGTCTCTTGCTTCCATTTCTCAGTGCAGATTTCATCTGGATTTGGAGGGCAGGAGACCCAAGACAGGGTGCTTTTTAGAAGGAAATGGTGCAAGAACATTTAACTTTCCCACCTCTTGTATTGTGGTGCAGTATTTCAGAATAGGAATCGAAGTGTGGGAATGCAATCATCACATCTCTCCACACTGGTGAACCATTAATTATTATTTTTTTACTTTAAATGCTGAAATGCCTCTCTGCTTGTCAAAGGACACTCCTCATATTCTTGTAAAACCCCAGGATTAAAAACAGTGAGGGAGATTTTTGTTGGTCTCCTTTTCAGTCAGCCAGCACCTAGAGCATTTACATCATCTTGCCCAGGTGCGAGTATGGCTCTTTGAAATAACAGAAGATGTGGGATTTCTTTTGAAGACGAGATTGTTTTGGAGCATATAATAAATTTTCAGAAAATGAAGCTTTAGGGAAAAATTATATCAAACTACATGACATTGAAAACAGGATCTGATAGTCTAAAATACTTTCACAATTTTGGCACCATCACATTTTCCATCAATTGGTTTTCTCTGGTATGTGTTTGAGTTTTTCCTCTTAATTTTCTTAAACCTGCGACTCTGACTGGGGCAACGAGGTGCTCTGAAAAGTTTTTTAGATGTTCAACTTTGCCTTTATTAATAGCAGATCTTTACATTTTAGGGTGATTAGAAGCTTATTACCTTTATTTAAAAAAAAAAAAGCAAAAGAGTAAAAGGAAATTATTGAAAAGTTGTCACATGTTCTTTTTACCTGCCAAACTGAAATGGCTGAATAGACACAGATGATGAGCAGTATTGTTTACTGGCTAAGACCTCCAAGCTTTGAGGCTGGATTACATGGTGAATCCATGTCCCTAAAGATCCTGACCACTCTTAGTATGCAGAAGTAGTTTTGGGGTTCATATATATATATATATATATGTTTGTATCTCTTTATGACGAAAACTAGGTTTTAAGATTCGTCTGAATCTCCCTCTCCACTTTCT